>OX632366.1:10543059-10673059 GCA_951751655.1 Ophion costatus | reverse complement strand
AAAGTGAAAATTCTAAAAATGTTACCTATTTTAAAAAATGTTCTACTTTTCGTGAAGTTTTTACTATAGTATATGGTAAAGGAATTACTTTTAGTAAAGTATAGTATTTGGTAAAAGTATTACTCTTATACTTTCAGAAGTAGTTTTTTAGGATAATTTTAGAACTTTAGGTTCATATAGACAGTAATTGTGTTATCTAGAAGTGTGCAAAATTTCAAAATGATCGATTAGATCGTTTTTGAGCTATCTTGTACGAGTTACGAAAAAAATGGTGTTCAGGAAAACGCGTCTAAAGTATCAAGGCTCAAAAATGTCACTAAATGACCTACCGATTAATTTGCGATTTCGAGGCTGCAAAGCAGTCCCAATCTCCTCTTATTTACGTTATAAAGAGATCTCCGCCGTAACGTTAAAAAAAACAAACAGCTCCTTAATTGTAATAACTCGAAGTATGAGGTCATTCAAGAGCCTCGAAAAATCTTGTGTGGCAGAATAATTTATTATTATTTATTATGAATTATGATTATAAATCGCTTATTCCGACGCATCGCCTCGTTGATGTAAAGTGGAACACTATGAATAGCCTATAAGCTCAATATGCATAATGATTGGAATCCACAATAGTACGAGGCCCTCTGCGTGATAAGAGGAAAATAAATGATAGACCAGTGCGATAATCGTTTATCAATGTTGAAACATATTCCACTGGCACGGAATATTCCATATTTAGTTTCCGTGCTCGTAATGACAGCGTTGCGGGGTTAGCCCAGTGTAGATTACACGACTGCGGTGCTTCTTCAAACTCGAGTCAAGCACACCAGGCGCCATCGTTTCAGGGCGGGCGAGTGTTGCCCGAAGAAGTGAAAAATGTAAATAAGAAAATGGATGGTTAGGAGTTATTGGCCTCCGCGCGGTTAGAGTTGCTTGAGCGTTATTTGAGTACGTATATAACATTATTCGCTATCTGGGTCTGATAGGCACCCTTGGAATATACGCTATTTGTACAACGTAATGTATACGGTGTAATATCTGCGACATTTCGGAGCCCCGTGACGTCATCACCAGCCACAAAGTGTAGCGTGTACGTGGCTCCTTCTCGGGTTCATAAAACTCGACCTTCGTCCTGAACCAGAGTTCCGTTCACGAATTTATTTTCGTCCGACTATGTGTACACTCAATCGCGTTCGCCTCACTCGCTCGCAGAGTTCGAGAGAGCTTTTCCGTTTCGCTACGAGCTCTCAATTTCCATCTCTCCCTCTTGCGATCGTTTTTACGTCTATGTACGATCGTCGTTCCGCTGTACTACAGTGGGTTAAGGTTGTCATGAATGAACTGGCGCCATCGCATCGTAAGCCACGAGACTTCGTTGTTCCAAATTTTCAACGTCAAGCCACTGTATGTCAATCGAAATGGACCACTTTTATAGGCAATGTTTGCGAGACCGGAACCGTTGGGCTGAATTGGGTCACGAAACGTTCAGTCTCCATCATACTCAAGCTTCCTATGTAGGTGCTGCTTATTTCTGTATTTGCGGAAGTTGCCACAATATCTCATAGCAGACTCGACCTAAGCTCGGTTACTCAGGGATCAACAGTGGCCGGATCCACAGCTGGAGGTCGGCAAGCAGATTAGCAGATCCATATGCAAACATGATTGGACATTAACATCTTTGCGTTCCAAATAGCAGGAGTTCCGAGAGGGTTGGAAGGAGTTGCTTGTATTTTCAAAGTTACCTGGAGGCTCTTCATTGCATTGGTAGGTGAATCGACAATAGCTGCTGGACCGTGAGTTGGTCCTCCCATTACGAAATGAGCCCTTCATCTCAAATGAGCTGCCTTTAGTTGGCCGAGAAAGGTAAACCTACTCTTCCTCAATCTTTCGGCAAAGCCTAGGATGCGCGAACAGCCAATGTTTCGAGCTTCCACTTCTGGATTTCCACTTGGTACCTATTTCCATTTTCTCGTGATAGTAACAGCTGAGAGAGAAAGTGCTTTCCAGGAGAACGTTTCGTCTAGAAGACCCGACAGCTTGACGATGTCTCCGAACTGTCGGGTTGGCTGGCGCAGAGCGCTTAAATTTTGACCGGCGACGGGTCGTGACGCCAGGCTGAACAGTCTAAGTAGGTACCCCTGCCCAATTGCCATCCAGTCGTGGCAACGAGCAAACCGCCGAGATCGGGGTCACAAATGGGGCTGATGGAACCGTGCTCGTCGTCGCGCGTGCTACAAACGGTAGCTACCGTCTCGCCTGGTCTGCTATTCCCCTTCGTCCTCAGTAGCCGCCCACTCCAAGCCCGTAGTTTTCCGGACATACAAGAACGAAGGACCAGTGTTCTGTGGCATGTACCTACTTGCCACAGTCGACGCTCCGACTGCCAGGCTCAAAGTTTACTTCTACCGGGCTCTGAGGGGCGATCCCACAATACGCCAGGCCCACGTTATATGTCGCTTTCACGGGAAAACAAGCCTCGGTCCGGCAGGGTAATTAGTGGTTCACACTTGACCCAGTAAGCGTGCGCCCTTTCAAACTTCCGGTTACATCGTGCATCGCGTACTCCAACGTATATCGCACCGTAGGTATCCCTCTATTGCCTGTTGTCTTCTCTCCTTCACCGTTCGCGTTTACGTTGCCTCCGAGGGCAACCGGTCTCGAGTAGTGCCTATACAACTTATGCGGGTGCTGCTTTGGCCCCAGTGGACGAACATGGAAATGGCTAAAAATCTTGGGGGATGGGATACCATAGATGTGGGCATACGAGAGAAGATCATGCGAACACTAAATGCCCGCCGCCCTCGGCACGCACAGCCGGTGTCCCCAGCCCGATATACATCACGTGTGTACTTCGTATAAACCGAGTTCGTGGCAACACACGAGAAGCGCTGGGTTTGCGCAGAATGGCCCGAGCTTCACCAACACCCGCAGGATGCCATGTAAACTTGAAACGTGTGCAGTAATGCATCAATCGGCGAACAGTAGCTTAGTCTTTGTTGGTGCCAGGTGTCTCTGTCACCATATACGTACGGGTGCTGGCGTTATTTTTATCGAAATCCCAATCGCCATCCTCGTTCTGTACTATAAACCCGTCGGTCTTTGTACATGGCAGATGAAGCTGTAAGCGCAAAAACTTCAGGACTTGCGATTCCACAGATGCAATACTACGACCAATCAGCCAAGTTGTGCCGCATCTTCTGGACTGGCAGCGCAAGACAATTGAGGTTCGTAAGCACCTTTGTGAGGTGTTTCTAACCAATTTTTCAAATTGTATCAATTCCAGACTCGAATCATTGTGATCGGTAATGGTGGCGGGAAGCGTTCAACTCGGAGACCCTCGGGCACCCATATTTTCCGGTTTCCCGGCTTAGCAGTGAAAGCCAGCCCGACTTATGGTCTCAAATTGGGAAAAGATCGCGTGATGAACGAAAGACAGTTGTGGCTTGGGCACCATGAATCTCCATTTGGCTGCATATTTCTTATGGAGGCAGAATACAGGGTCTTCTGATATTTGGTACCTAGCCAAAGTTATGCAGTAGGTCAAGTAGATGTATAGATAAAATCGAGAAACATTACCACCTCGGCTGCAATACGCGTGACAAAGTACCCGAATGTAGGGCGCACATGACATTAATATCGGCAATAATGATTAGTCGCTGCCGAGTTTGGCGTAACTATGCTGTTGCCTGTAGTTGCACGTGTTCTACAAATGGAATGGGATGAGCAGATATTCCACCAGCTTAGAGCGGATGTTATGCGGGCTGTACAGTGAGCGAGAGAAAGGGAGACAACGGTTGTCATGTTGTACAAGATCGTAGGAATAAACTCAAACATTATCACCATGTATGTACAAATAAACTGCAAGATCATACAGGTATACAGAAGAAAGCAATCCCGTTTGGGACGTACTATCACAATTTTAAATGGATGACAACACTAACGAATCAGTTGATTTCTTATTGTCGAAAATAAGAGTAACCTTTTTCTAGAGAATCTCGGCTTATAGGTCTGGACCATTTTACGGATCTTACCAAGACCATGTGTTTTCGAATTCGCCACGGCTCTTTCGCTTACACTTGATAGGAGTGCTAGAAGCGCCTGAGCCAGGAAGTACATTCACCTGCTTTGTCTCCCTTACTCTCATTGGGCAGCTATCGGTTGGGTTTCTTTACCAGGATCATGTTTAGAAACCACCCCCGAATCGCTGGACCGTCCATCCTTTACGATATTATACCCCGTCCAAATTGTACATTCTGCAGACCCCACATTCGCTCCTTTATCCTTCCCCGACTGTCACACCGTCTTTTCTCGTATGTGCAGAGGGCTTAGTCCTAAGCAAACGTAGGCCCCGATAGATTTCAGATCTTTTAAGCGACGAGAGTGAGGTGACTATCGTATTATATTCCATATCGTCAAGAGTTTTCGCTTGCTTTGGGCGAGAATGGAAAAGCACAAAAATGGAAATTTTCGTAGAGAAGAATCATTTTTCATACCCCGATATCCCCCCATACGCGGAAGTGAAACAAGTGTACCCCAAATCGTTCAACATGTTAAATGATATCGATTAAAACCCTTTGGCTTCTGACAATCGATATGGAGCGACCCTTCCATCTCAGTAAAAACGGTAGGCGAAAAAAGAAAATTAATTCTATTTCGAAGTGACGAAAGTTTGAAAGGCGCAGGGATATTCGCATCTACTTGAGTGATCCAGTGATCTTGGTTATTCTGAAGTCTGTTTGTATGCGACGGCTGGTACGACACGACCATTTTCGAGTGAAGCTTGGAATCTGCGATTCGTGGTAAGCGACGGAGAACTGGGCTAAAGTCCATCCCAGGCCTCATTCATATACAGATGACAGTACGAAACTATCGCCCAACTTGGATGCCATTTTGTTTCCATGGAGTTTAACACCCGCCACCCCTACAAGCGAGCGGAACAATGCAGGAATTACGTTTGTTGTGAGTATATTGGACTATCGTCATAAATTCCAATAGTCATCCTGATCATTGTAGCTTTACTTCATGCACGAATCACTTCACTCGTGTTCACTATGCAACATAACGCAAATGAGCTGTCATTGAAATTGAAGTGTTAAATAAAAATTAATTCACAAACAACCCCAACCAAACTCACAGCCAATTCGGTCACTTTGAGGAAAAATCATAGTCCTAACGGATTACAATCGGAGGTACTAAAGAATGAAGTTGATCAGTATTTCAAACGCTCGTCGCCAAATCATGAATGACCCGTCACCAAAAGAGCATTGTCTATGGGACATTTTAGTTTTGCTGTTTGATGGGCCAAGAGCATGCGGTATGCCACTCTGAAACCTACTGTGGTTCAAATAGCAGTGTAGGCAGTGGTGGAAGCGCGTACTGGTCGGACGTAATGCAAAGAGAGTAATATACCGTGAAGTTGGTGGGTACGGATGACCGAATAAACGACCGAAGTGACGAGTGACAACGCGCACATACACGGGAAGGGAGACATAGCGACAGGGACACAATGAGGGGGAGAAGGACAGGAACGGAAGAACAGAGAGAGAACCAATGAGAGAGCTAGAGTGGAAGCTGGGGGACACTGGCAAGGCAGAGAGGGAAAGAGGCAGATCGGTTGGTATTGTCACAGTGAAGTCTGGTAGCATACCACGCATGCAGCGAAAGCACAACAGTAGCAGAAAGCCTCTAGCTAATATTCCATCTAGCACATTCGTGAGTGCGTCGTCAAGCAAATCCGCGACGCGTTTCGGTTCTATTTTCACATCGATGAATACCACTGCAGGGAATACCACTAATCCTAAGTGGATGATGTGCTTCCTTAAATAAACCAACCTTTTTAATGTTCTTTCATCATTTACCAACGTTCAATACTACATCAGAACTACTGTCATGAAACTGTCAGATTCCCTAATGCATTTAATCCACGCTTATGTTTATTCCAGATGTGTCAAGCCTGACTGTACTGCTTGACATTAGTCTCATCTGCAAATATATCAATATCATATCCGAATTAAGTTTACAACTCATTGTCAGTCTAATGACACTCCAAAGTATACAAAATAAATAAAAAACCCAAATATGGACGGATAGATAACATTGGGTCTGGATACGTAGCTAGATTTTACCCTATCGTTTTGTGGATCCGGCTTTTACAGTAGCGACACCGTGTCCATTTGCATACATTTACCAGGATGGGTAGCAAGCAATGAGTGGCCAATAACGCGTGTGCAGCGTTTGTCAAGCACTCGACGCTTTTACATGCAGCGATCGTGTAATCGGTTGGATGGCATTTGTTGGTTCACTGCGGTCGACAGTTTTCCAATATTCCAGCTACACCGGTAGTTGCTTTTTCGGCTCGTCTACTCTGAACCCATAATGCAATGCTGTGTCCAGTTGTAATCAGACCAGGGACCAACGTCTAGCCCTCGAAGCCACCTCATCGTTCAGCCACTACGCCTGCCTTTCTCTGTCCCTTGGGAAATAAGATGGACCCCAGTAGCAAGTCCGTAAAATGCATTCAGTGAACGAAGCCGTCGATACGAATGAAAAAAAAAACGGTAGTGTCAAATGTATCCGATGACGATGAACGTAGTAGCGACTGATTGCGGTGAATCCGTGTCTAACGCGCAGTCTTGGCAGTCTGCCAAATATTCAGCGCAGCTAATATACCGGAAAGGCTGCAAATGCGGTACAGTCGGCGCATAGAAATGTTGGATTTTACCGATATATGGAATGAAGCGGGCTCGGGAAGACCAAAAAGTGGAAAGTGATTCAAAAGTGGAAAATGGAATGAGAATGAGGAAGAGGAAGTCAAGACTTGATGAAAGTATCGGAAAGAGCTAACTTCGTAAATAACAAGAGGGCCAGAAATAATTAGGCCGAAATAAGGGGAAGGATATTGCTGGCTCGCGATACTGGGACCTGGCAAACCGCCTATCTCGCAGCTTTAAGGGTTACGTCATCGTCTATACCCAAAAACTTTCCCCTATCATACTTATCTCTTGAGCAGGCAGCATACGCGAAGAATTATTCGGCGACGCGGGTCTTGAAGTCCTCAGAAGTACCTTTCTTATCCGAGTTGGTTCTCTTGCGTGACCGAGGCTGAGGCAGTAGCTCTGTGTGTGTACGTGTGCACGTGGGTACAAAGTGCCGAATTGCGGGTAGAAAAGGGAAGGAGAGATCACAAAAACTGTGAGGAACTGAGAAGGATGAAGGTTCTTAAGAGTCGGCGGTTTCTCAACATTTACAGTCTTCGACGAAGTCGCTCGACGGGAACTATTGTTATGATATAGCCATCGACGAAACTTTCCGTCTTTATACGTATGTATAGGGGGTGGATATTTTGACCTGGTTATAGCTACGTTATGCTGGATATCAGCACGTCCATCTTTTTCGAAGACGGGCCTTACATTTTTTCAGCCAGTCGCTGGTTCTTGCTACAGGACGGTCCTCGAAATGACTTCCATCAAAATATCGTTACATTCACGTATATGTTACTTTGAAGACGTCGGGGTTTGCGTAATGTTGAATATGGGGACAATGGCTACTATAAGAATGGCCGTCAAAGTAGCACGACTTTAAAATCAGCTTTCCTCGTGTATACACCAACACACAGGGATATATTATGTATTCGTATAGGTGCAGGCAGAGATTTAGTTCTTGACGAATCTGGTTCTTTCTTCTTCTTCTGCTTCTTCTTCTCCTTCATCTTTTATTCTGCTACTCCTTTTCTCTCGTCCTCTCGTGTTTTTCACGGAGCCATGACTTTCGCAAGATGCGGGGCCACCAATCGGAGTAACAAAGACAGTGAAGTCTTGCCGAGCTCGGCAAAGGGTGACGTGAAGATGGAAATGAAGAAAGCTCTAGTGGCAAGAGTGAAAGGGGAAACAAAGAAGACTCGTGGAAGAACCAAATCTAAGGCTTCTCGGTTATAATCCTCGCGGCTTTGTCCTCTCTTCGAGCGGGTGCAGTCGGATGAGAGGCGAGAGGAGAACCAGAGACGCGATAAATCTGGGCTTTTGCGGAAACCGGGAGAGAGAGGGAAAGAGAGAGTGCACGCACATATATTCCGGACTGGCTTCTCTTCAACAAGTGCCGTTCTCGCGCCAGTAGTGGAAAAAAAACAAAACTCGATAAAAAGATGAAATGGACAACGATGATAATGTAGTGTGCAATATAAATATATATATTGGGTGTACAACTTAATTCGATCCGTGTTTTTGCTTAAAATACGCACTTATTTGAACGATAAAATGAATTAATACATTAATCAAAATATTGTCCATGGCTAGCCACTACTTTTCGCCATCTTTCTGGTAATTTATGAATTCCGTCGCGGAAGAAGCGTTAATCTTTTGAAGCCAAGAATGAATCGGGCCAATTTTTGATACCTTGTTGTGACGTGAAGCGTATTCCAGTCAAAGCGTTCTGCATCGATCGAAACAAATGGTAGTCGGAAGGGGCAAGGTCTGGACTATAAGGCGGGTAAGCCAGAATTTCCCAACCGCTATTTTCCGAATAGTTTTTAACCACAATAGCAACGTAAGGTCGAGCGTTGTCATGTTGAAAGATTATGGACTCGTGTCTGGTTGTATATTCTGGACGTTTTTCGACTATAGCTCGCTGTAGAAATCTCCCGTGAAATTTCCACAAGCATTCGGTCGGCTTCAGCTGCACTTTTCTTCCAATTGAAACAGAAAATCAACGCTTCCCGCAAATGGTGCTTATTTGGGACGAAATTCGACATTTTCACCGCAGTAAAAATTAGACTTCATGCGCAAAACTCAAATGTCTGTAAACGATATTTGGTTAAGAGATGTTGATACTTCACGATACAGCAAAAATCAGCTGTTGCCGTCAACCATTTATAGCACCTAGAGCCATCTTTTGAAAACGGACCGAACTAAATTGTACCCCTAATATATATATATATATATCGATTTTGTTTTCTACATCTACATGATTTTTCCTTGGTTCAGCTGCTCTCACGTGTACTAGCGAATAATATAGAAAATCGAGGACAGACAACGTGATTGAAGATCGCGGCCTGTATGCAGTTTAGGGTTTGGGTTTGAGTCAGTAGCTCTGTATTATTTTACTCGTCTTTTGTTCATATTTTATTTGTTCTCAAAGGTGTTTCGTTCTCGTAAATGAAACGCACTTGGTTGATTCGA
Organism: Ophion costatus; assembly: GCA_951751655.1. NCBI lineage: Eukaryota > Metazoa > Arthropoda > Insecta > Hymenoptera > Ichneumonidae > Ophion > Ophion costatus. The sequence goes on along the minus strand of OX632366.1, from coordinate 10,663,895 downwards.
ACCGGATGTGAATCGCGTTCCGAATAGGTGGTATGTAGATTATGTCGGATAAGTTGATTGAAGTTTTTAACAATAATCCGCAAATTTTCAGATGTTTAGATCCCATTGAGGAAAAAAGTGAATTTAATAAGCAATTTTCGTAATCAATAGAGAAGAAATCTAGATAACCTTAATTTATTTAACTGATTGTGAGTTTCACTCAATTTCAGAAGCCTTCTAATGTTAGTTAAGCACAATGACGATTTTTCAATTGTGCTAGATAAATTTACTAATATTAGTGGTAAATTTACTAATTCACTTATCGTAAATCTACAGATTTACTCATAGCCATAAATTTATTAACTTACCAAACATAGTAAATTAGCCAATTTATTAATAGAAGTACATTCACCAATTTACTAATAGTAGTAAATTTACCAATTGACTAATAGTAATACATTTACTGATTTACTAATAGTAGTAAAGTCACTAATATACTGATTGTAGTAAATGTAGTGATTGACTAATGGTAGTAAATTCACTGATTGACTAATGCAGTAAATTTACTAATTTACTACTAGTCAACGCCCTAATTTACCAATAGTAAACTTACTAATTTACTAACGACCGTAATTTTACTGATTTACTCTGATACTTACTCAATGTATTCCTCAGAGGTACGGAGGTCCTTCCACTTTTACCATTCCCTCCTTTATTCCTTCCATTCCTTCCGACATTCACAATTCTTCCAGAGTGATCTACATTCCTTCCAGAGTCCCCCCAGAGTGTTGACCGCAGCCACTCTTTCCTATTACACTACTGTATCGCATTTGCACGAGGGCCCAGGGAAACTGCGGAAAACCTGGGCCGATACAGGCGGCTATATTTAGCTGAGTTTCAGTTGCCATCAGAAACTCAGACAAACTGCCTCCCCGCTCAGAGGTTGACGCGCAAACCAGTGCACGGGCAAGCGGTCACCGCTCCAAGTATTGCCCGCCTCCAATGCTGCTTAACTTCAGTGACCGCCGAGCCCGCCCACCGACCGCGCGCCCACCACTGGCGGTATTTATTGATTTACTAATAGTAGTGAATTAACTGATTTACCAATAGTGGTAAAAATACTAATTTAGTAATGCTAGTAAATGCACTCATTTACTAATAGTAAGTTTACTAATTTACTGATAGTAAATTTACTTATTTATTGATGGTAAATTTACTAATTTACCGATAAAAAATCTACTAATTTACTAATAGTAATAAATTCAGTAATAGTATTGACTATTACTCAACACTATTATTACAATACTAAATCAACGAACTAACTTAAAGACGATTGAAATAAATTTGTCTGTAAGATTGCGTAGGTTGGCATGGAATTTCCCAATGCCTGGGATTCCCATGATGGGCTTTTCTCAATTTCAACGTGCGTATCACACTCATATGACGTTATTAGTTTCTTGCCACCAATCGAGTGAGAAATGATCGTGAACGGGACAACGAATTGGCCCGTGTGCCAACTTTTTTTTCGAAACGAAAAAAAAAAAGATCGAAGAAGTTGGCTGCCAAGCTCGTCGAGCAATACCCAGGCGGGGCGTCTCGATACGGCAATTGGTGAAGCGAAAAACGGAGAAATTAATTAAACGTGGCGCCACGTCTCGACGTTTCGCTGACTTTAATCCGCGTGAATTAGCTAATGAATTTTTGCGCTCCATAACACTTTGGCTTCTCTCTCCTTCTCTCTTTCTCCCTTTCCCTCCGCGGAATGTCGTAAGCACCGAGCATCCAATCTCGATACTACATCCGAGATTTGAATCGGTAAACGTACAAGCGCGCTCGAACGTACGTGGGTGTATTTCAGCGAGAAGTGAGGCAAATGTTCGGGAGTTTGTCCGCTGAACTCGTGCCAAACGGGGAGCCTCAGTATAGGATGTTCACCCTCCAAATTGAAAATTGTCACGTCGAAAAATAAGCAAGAGAAGAGAGACCTGAGGCAGGGACAAAAAAATGACTGACACGATGAGATTGACCCAAACAGTATTAATTCTCTGAAAATTAATGTCCGTTGTTTCCCCGACGTACCACGAATTTATTCAATTATTCTCGACTCGATTATAACTCGTATAATATCGTGATACTCAACTGCGCGCGTGCAATTTTGTCGGACGTTATTCCGCACAGTCACGGACTTTATTGCATACGTTAAATGCCAATAATACCGTACATCGCATTGTACCCACTGAAACAACAATTTAAAAAAAACGTTACGATGGTACTCGACAATTTTGTGCCGAACGAAATTAACTTCCGGACCCAATTGATGGTATTTCGAAAAATAACGCACTAATAAGGTTCGCCAGAGCTTTGGCGAAATTGGGAGCTTGACGTGTCAACTGTACGAGTCAAGTGTTACGATTGCAAGTTTGCGTAAAGTGTAGGAAGAAAATGATGTTTGTTTCCTTTTTCCTGTCGATCAGATCCAGCAATGAAAATCAGAGTGCCAATAAATAAATAACTGTGTGACAGTTGGTTTTTGCTACCAACGAGAGTTTTCATCCTGACGACGGAATTTCATTTCCATGTCAGCTCTCGTTTACAATGTTTTATCAATCAAAAGGAGGGGGTAGTCGGTAGTGACACAAACTTCGATCATTCTCTCGTTCTCTGCTCCCCAACTCTCAACCGCCCTTGCAAAACACACACTCTCCCTCCCTCTTTTTTTAATGACTTCGAAAACGAGCCCGTTAAATTTTACCGCCCGACTGGCGAGCCGAATTAATCGAAGCGATCGGGGTCGAGTGTTTTGTGATCCTTGCGAGATATCGCTCGTGTTTTATTATTTTTATCGTTTAACATTGTTCACGCTTGGGTTTGCTTGGCTTCCGCGTACGGTCAATCACATTTAGATAGCACTTTTCGAGCTTCGTCTCTTTTTCCGTACCCAATCCTCTGGATCTGTCCGAATTTTTTCCCCCTTTGCTGCCATACGTCTTCGATCAAATGCCAAGAAAATTTTGCCAAAACAGGAAGGAACATTTTCACGCTAAATCGTGCAAAAATAAATCGGTTTTTCATGAACATAAGCGCTTAAAGGTGAATAAAGTAGAGCGAGAATCGGTGAGTCTGGACGATGCAGGACAACTCGATTTGAATTTTCAAGCGCGTTGCGGGCCAAAGCTTGGAGCTTCATTTGAATACATATATGCATTCGACCTCCTCTCACCAGACTCTATTCCCCAGCTCTTTCTCTCTTGGCCTATTCCCATTCGCTCTCCGTCTCACTCGGTCTCTCATACCGACGCGAATGATTTATCGTGCATCCAGCACCCGCAACGTGTGACCGAAATGATGATGCATTATTATTCTACCGAATTGCATGTAGCATTTCCTCGTGCACATCCTACCCAGCTCATTGCCATTCCATTGACGGAATCACGTACCAACGTATATATAAGTATTTTCGAGGAACAGCCATCGATAATTCCTAGGCTTTTTTCCTGCCACAATTCCTCATCCTGCGAACGCCAATTTGGCAATATTGAAAACAGTGGAAATCGAGATTGGAATACTTCGAGAGGTTTGAGGCAAATAGTGATTTACCAAAAGTTCAGGGTCTCGATCGAATCCGGTTTAGGCAGTGACAACTTTGTCATCGTCCGGGTGGAGTGTCACCAGGGATGTGCAGATCCGCTCAGTTTTTTGCATTTTGCCTAGCTTGTTCAATTTGCATTTTGCCCTGTTCTTCACTTCGTGGATGTCAATGTCTCATGGGGGAAGGTGCTCCATCTTGGGTTGACAAACTTTGAGGCAGCTCTTTCCCGACACATTCATATTGCAGAAGTCTCTCACGGAGACACATGCAGCTGTGACCAATAGTGAAGGACGCTTGTTACAGGAGCTTCTCGTCTGGTAGCTCTGACCTTCCATCCATCCTCCACCCTCACACTTTCTCTACCTGTCGGTCTCACTTGTACTCCGGTACCTCACGTGCCTTCAACCACCCACAATCGTGACGACTTCCAGGCTCTCGGAAACTCATTAACAATGGCAGCATTTGCGAAAGAAATGTCTTGGTTTGGCAAATGGGGAAACCTTCACCTTCATTATCATTGAAACATACTCCCACAGCTGTTTCCAGCTCGAGGCGTTTATCCAAAATATAGCCTCGGTAGTACGAAGAATCTGGGCGATCGGTTTGTCTCGTGTCTAACCGCCACTTTGTTTACCCGGCCTGTTTTTTTCTTTCACGAGACCTGAAAATAATAAGGGTTGACGGGGTGGGAACGGTGAGGGTGAAAAATGACTAAGGGCTGCAAGTGAAAAAGCTAAGGGTTAAGGGCTATAAATATTTGCATCGTATGCATCAAGGCCGGGTAAATATACGTAGTCGATATACGTGGAGCTTATCGATTTTGATAACGAGGGAAAGAGGGAGAGCGCTATGGTGTGAGAGCTTCGTGCTCGGGGTGTCGATAGATCGAGCAAACTTCTCCGGCGAAAGTTCCATTACCCCTTTGCCTTCTATACATATATTTACCCTGCCCAGGGCTCCGTCGCCTCTCACGTTTTGCAAAACATCGGAGGTACAGATAAGGCCTCAAAGTGGTCCTCAAGACTAAAACTTCCTATGAATAGTACTCTCACTTTAAACCCTCTGTGCATTTTTTTTTCTCGCTCTCCCTGTGCTCCCTGCACCTTCTGCTCCTTGACGTTCTCCCTTTTTCGACGGGTTACACCTGGCTCGTCGCCGGGAAAAAGAGAAATTCTTGTGATTTTTTTTTCCTGGGAAAACGTGTACAGATTTTCGATTTTTTTTTACATTAAAGACTATGGATTCAAGGACAGAGCCTGAAGTAGAACGTCCGAAAAATCGTTTTTTTTTGTTGTTGCTTAAATCGATACATAAACTATCCAAGAATATATTTACAAAGTCACAGAGGCTAATGTTAACGAATATTTTTGAAATCTTCACTTTTGAGAATCCAACGAAAACCAAAAAATTCAACCAGGTCGAGCCCTCAAGCTCGTTTTTCTCCTCGCACAAATATATTTCTTCGACAGTGCGTTTTCTCGCAATTATTCCTACGCGACGCTCCCGTGGGTGATATCAAATCGCGAAAAGTTCGAGAGGCTAGAGCAGAAAATGTGGATATAAAGGGGAGGGACGACAACGTTATAGATCGATTGAACGCTGGACGCGATACTGCCGGGAACTGCGAATATTCACTCCTGTATCGAAAGTTCACACATATATAGCCATACATAGGTATACAACCACAGGCAGTCGTATTCATGCTATTACATTGTACGCTGCCAACGGAACGACGGTTTTCAGCCCGACAGCGACCAACTGGTGAAAAACGGCACACGCGCACAATCGAAACATTGGACGAGTCGCGGGTGCCGATATAGCCATGTTCCTACTCCACATGTCTGCTCTATGTCATGCATTTTCCCATTGTGCAGCAACGAGAGTTTACCTCCGGGCCATAGGCACACCGAGCAACGGCTATGAAATTCGTTTTGATATAATTTTCCGGAATTCGATACGACGCGCGGAACTCGCAAACAGAAATGGAAGCTGGAGCTCATACGTCGCGTATGAATAACGGTGGCCGCTTTATTTCGAAAACAAACAGAATGCATTTCTCGTTTTCTTCTTAAGGAGGGACGATCACTTCCACGGGGTCGAAAGAGAGTCGTCTAAATTCATTTTACCCACAGCTACTCTGATTGATGTTTACTTGTGTTGATTATTCGTATTATCTATTATGGTGTGCCAAATGTTGTGGTAAATGATGACTTTATTGCGCGTGAACAAATAAAAACTGAAAAATTAGATTGACAACGACTCGGTAGTGATCTTCGTAATAATAATATTAACATATCAACAATACGATCGGACTGAAAAGACAAAAAAAAATCAGGAGGAAACCTATTAAAATAGGCTTGAATTACCTCAGCGGAATTAACACGATAGGCAGAATATAATTATACATATTATTGATACGTGATAAATGATAAAACTCCATAAATTGTTGTTTGCATATTTTGTGGCGGCTTCTATTCAAATTAATTTCAAAACAAAGCTGGGTTATGTTCGCCAAACGCATCAGCTGATCTGACCATTTTCAACCGGAAATTGAAACTTTCTTGTAAGGTAGTACTTTGACTACACGGTGAAGATTGATTTTCTTATTCTTTACAATATCCATTATATCTAATCTATCGAATTTCAGTTTTCCAACAGGTTTAGTTGGATACGTGAGTAGAAAAACCACGATCACCGCACTTCCGGTTTACCGTCTCCTTAAGACTACGTGCTTCGCTAAATCAAAGTGCTCGACTTTGCACTTATCTTTGCACAATAGGCGCATAAAGTATTCGTCAAAATCATTTAAAAAATTCGATCCGAAAGTTGGATTCGTAGTAATGATCGTACCTCCTTAAAATCAAAATATGTCTCTAGAGAAGTTCGATCTTTTGTCCCAACCAATGTGCATACGATGATGCTAAGTTCCGGATGTCACGCAGCCCTTGACAGTGCAGTCAAATCTTCATTAGGCTTCCAATCAATGAACAGCCAATCATCACTGTCAACCCAATGACGATCATTCGTTGAAGACATCAGTTCGACTATCCAGAAAAGATCCATCAATAATTAGCTACCTTTGTGGTATAATGTGTGTTGAAACGGAATGTGATCACCCATTGGAGGCACGAAACACGAGATACGCTTATGGCGGGTCTGGGGCTCGCAATGGGACAGCAGAATGGTGCGAGAAACCAAACGGACGTTGAGTAAACTGCGACGTGTGGAGGTCTGGTCAGGTTGATGCAACACGGTGCTATAGCCTGCGGATCTAGTTTCCCATCTACGTAGGTAGTCAAGTCGTATGTATGACTACGTATGAATAGTCATATGTTGTGTAATCGTATATGACGGCATGTGATACCGTCATATTCATGTACTCGGGTGTGTATTTGTGTATCGTCTTAACAAACAACTGCCACAAAAAACATAATTGAACACAGGTTGATTCAATTAAGTTTTGTGTGGCACTTGTGTGGACTATTAGTGTAGAGTGGACTATAAGGGTACCTATACCAACGAAAATTGGAAACACCAAGAAGAGTATATCCATGCTGATTGTTGTCTACCTAGCCAACCAGGGAAACTTGAAAATACGGTACTGCACGAGGGCACAGGGAAACTAAAAAACCTGCGCCGGTACAGGTAAGTATAATTTGGTGGCTTTCGGTTGGGTTTGTTTGGGTTTGTTTGGGTTTCAGTGTTGAAATCGGACTCCACGTTAAATCGAAAACTGAAGCTACCTGGGATCTGTCTAACTTTTTGTAGCTTCTACGCGGTATTTCGTACGAATTGTATCAAAATGAAGGGCCTGTAGATGACATGAGCGAAATATCCGAAAAAAAAGACTTTTCGACGCGAATTTGTTTCGCGGAAAACTTTTTCCCCCATATCACTACGTATGTAAATAGTCGTATATTATTTAACGGATCACGTTGTGTCTGGATGTGCATCATGACGGGACAATGAAGCTTCAGAGGTAGGAGCCTCGTGTCCGATAAAGCATAAAGTATGAAGCGCGAGTGAACGTTTACGTGTCCCCCCTATAGGGGAGCCAGTCGAGAGTGTCTGTTTACACGTATGAAGGCGGTTTGTTAAGGTGCCAAAATTGCGCATATGCGCGCGTATTCCTAATTCATGCATCTTTGCTACTAAAATTCGTATCGTGCGGTGCGAGCTGAAATGATATGAAATTCTATTGTTTGAAATTGCATTCCGTTTGTTGTTCGTGGTTGGAGCTTCAACTCGACGACGTCTTTTGTTCTCGGCAGCATTTGGTATCACGTTTATTGTGTACTTCATCAATTTTCTTCCGTTAACTCGACGGCGTCTGGTGGACAGACGGAGACCTGGTTATGGCTCTCGGGTGATTTACTCGTATATCTGAAGCACGTGACATTTTCAGTGTTTTAATTATAGCGTTATTCCGTACTGCATAATATTACATGCATATTCAATGTAATACTATTGCAGTAAAGACTATTTAAAGTTATTTAATAAATTAGATTGAATAGTAATTACTTACTGATTTATTATTTCTCAAACTCATAAGTTAATAAGCAATTTACATTTTTGTTGAAATAATAAGTTAGTAAGTAAATTACATTAAATATAGTCAATGGCTATTGAATATATAATATATAATAATCGAGTTTTATTTGCACAACTTGCTTTCCAAGTTTTTTACAAAATGGCTATTAAATGTTATTGAGTAGATTACAACGAATAGTACATTATTTATTAACCTATTGTTTTATGAATTGCATTAAATAGTAAATGAATTGTTAACTTATTATTTAATAAATTACATGAAATAGTGAATTACTTATTATTTTGAAAATTACATTAAAATGTAAATGAATTATCGAGCTATTATTGAAGAGGTTACATTAAATAGTAAGTGGCTTATTAATGTATTATTTAATAAACTACACTAAATAGTAAATAACTTATATTATTAACTCATTATTAAATAAATTACATCAAATACTAAATTACTATTTAATGTAATAACATTGTAATAATAACGAATGTTATTTGATAAATTACATTGAATGGTAAATTACGTATGAATTTATTATTTAATAAATTACATTAAACAGTAAATGAATTATTAATATACTCCTAAATAGATTACATTGAACAGTAAATGTCTTATTAGTTTATTATTTGATAAATTGCGGTAAATTGCAAATGACTATTCAATGTTATTGAATTGATAATATTGATTAGTAAATGAATAAATAACTTATTATCCAATAAGTTATGCTAAATAGTAAATGACCTATCATCTTATTATTTAATTACTTACATCTAATGGCAACTATTTAATGTATAATATTGTAATAATGACCATCCAGTGTTATTTAATTTATTACATTGCATACGCAATAAATTATGAACTTATTATTTAATAAATTGCACCAAAGACTAAATGAATATTTGATATAATAATATTGTAGCAACGGATGTTCAGTGCTATTTGATAAATTGCATCAAATAGTCATTACTCATTAGACATCATAGCTAATAGGCGGTTAAGCGGTCACCGATCTAAGTATTAGCCCAAATTAGCGCAGTCTGACATAGAAAATTGACCGGTATATATAACGACTCGGCACATATCGCGTTTTCGCTCTACGCAGCCGCCATATTGCTACAGGTCTTTGCTCCCCAATATTGCATGTGCGTTCCTCGAACGTGGAATTCTTCGGTCAGCGGCAGTGCGTCGTCGGCGTCGTCATCGTCGAGTGTCGTGCGCGCCCGTCCGACGATCTTTATGCACACAAATGCGATAGGCATGACCACGACGTCGTCGACGTCGTCACGGTTCTACCTGACGTGAAGGCAAATATAGGACTGGAGGGTGCACACATTGTCGCATTCGTGCCATACGCGCGGACTCCATAATGAGATGCTGCATAGTAAACTGGGACATCTAATTATACTCGAGGGCTTTCCACTCTGGAGGAAGACACTGGGAGAGAGAGAGGAAAGGCTAGGAACAAAAGCAAAGACAGGGGGAGAGAGGGAGAGGGAGAGAGAGAGAGAGAGAGAGAGAGAGAGAGAGAGAGAGAGAGAGAGAGAGAGAGAGAGAGAGAGAGAAAGAGAGAGAGAGGGAGAAAGAGAGAGAATCCAAGTGGCAAGGAACATCACTTTTGTGTCCATCTTCGATTTTCCTTAAGGATGTTGAGTCCCTGTGAAACATGTTAATGTTAATTGTTCAATAAATAGCTTCTTAATCGTCATGAAATTTTTACACGACCTCCTGAATACTTCATGTAAAAACATACCAAATTTTCAGAATTATATCATCATTACTTCAACCTCCTTAAGGGTTGAAATAAAAAATGATAAGAAAATTCTGAAAATTTGGTATGTTTTTGTATGAAGTATTTAAGAGGTCGTGTTAAAATTTCACGACGATTAGGCAGCTCGTTATTAAAAAATTAACATTTTGTTAAGAACAATTTTTAAAAGAAATAAAAAAAAATTTATCAATAACCTTCGTTTTGTTTCCGTTGCTTTCAGTATATTGTAGATATTATAAAATTGAGAGGTCAAAAATAAAACTTATTGCAAAGTTACATCAGGTTCCATAAAACAACATTTAATTTCTAAATGTTAATTGTTCAATAACGAGCTTCCTAATTGTCGTGAAATTTTTACACGACCTCTGAAATACTTCATACAAAAACATACCAAATTTTCAGAATTTTATCGTCATATGCGATTTGGGACTCAACATCCTTAAGGTCTTAGGCCACAGTAACGGGGATACAATCATGTGCGAATTTAACCATTTTTTTCGTATGAAAAAGTAATTCACTAATAAAATTAATTACACATCTATTTAGAATGAATATCAAGCTGTTAGAAAATATATATATATATATTTTTTTGATGGACAAAATGGCCGACTACTCGAAACTTCTCGAAACAGCTTTTTTCAATTGGCGTGACAAATGACTTCAACAATTTTCACTCGATTTACTTCAAATTTAAAAGTTATGTTCTTAATTGCATTTCGCAGAGAAGTACGTACGGAATTTCTGGTTAATCGAAAACTTTTCATTTTATGAGCAGTTATAACGAAATTTTCCACTGAAAAGTAATTTCTTAAGTTAAAATACCTACAACTTTTGGATAATACAATATTTTTTTTCAATTCCGTACGTACTTCTCTAGGTATTTTAATGTAGATTGCCGAGAATTTGTGTTTTTTGTTCTAGGTGAAAAATTGTAGATGCTAAATGTCACGCCGCGGAGCGCCTAAAAAATAGATAAAAGAAAATATTAGTAATCGGCTATTTTGTACATCGAAAAAAAACAAAAATTCTAACAGCTTGATATTAATATTGAATAGACGTGTAATTAATTTTATGAGTGAATCGCTTTTTCATACGAAATAAATTGTTGAATTCACACATGATTTTATACCCGTTACTGTGGCCTAAGGCCTTAAACTCGTGCATATGCTAGAGCATCAAAACCTATCGGATACGTATTTCTTTATCGGCGGAAAAGCAATTCGAAGTACTGAAACCACCCCTTAGAGGGAAGCGTGTCAAAGGCTGCTTTTGCAATTTAAAATCGAGACCGAAAAAAAATGAGCGTCGAATGGGCGGAGACACTTATTTTTCGCCAAGATACGAACTAAATTTGGATTTTTCATATTTATTTCATAAGTCCCTATCGATGTAACTTTCACCCCATGAATACGAATTCACCATTATTTTTTTCCAAAACGTCGAATTTTTTTTTTTTAACTCGTCAATCGTGAAAACACTTTTTTCCCCGTGGAGCTGACGTAATTTTGAGCTTTCGCCAAAAACTCGGTGATATTCATAATCGCCAAAAAAAATGTCCCATTGGATAGACCACTGAGAAGGTGAAGGAGTAAAAAAAATGCAAACTTTTTGGGCCACCGTTCCGAAATCGCCAAAATCACGAAATTTCAAACAGCCGTATAGCGTTGGTCCTACTCGAATGATATGATCTTATTGAGAGGATTTTGAGAAGGATTTTGATAGACAGAGAATGCCGCTATTATGAATAGATTCATTCCGATATCTCAATTAGTTTTCCCGGAAACTGCGTTTGAAGAATGCCCGAAAAATGAGACGAAGGGGATAAATTCGGAAAAATCGATGGTCTGACTTTGAAATTCCACCAAAAATAAAAAATTATCCAATCTTTATTAATCAAACGGAATTTGAAGCCTTACTTGCCACTGTGGGGTTCGAAACACGCCAACGACTTTTTTTCTTACGCGAAAATGTATTATCTACAGAAGTGTGCCAAGTAAGAATTGGTTTTGATTTTTCGGTAAATAACCTACATGGTCTTTTCAAGTGAACTCCTTAGAGGATCTGACAAAATCGTCAAGTAAACATATTCAATAGTTTATTTTTCATAACAATTTTGGTCGCTGGGGTGTGATTCAACCCCAGTGTGGCAAATACGTGATTCTACAGAAGTGTGACTAGAAGGGTTTAAGAGAAAACGATAACAAAAAGAATAGGCGCGGAGTGAAGTTCCAAATGGTGACAAAAAAATGCTCGATGATTCAGCGAAGGCGATTTTTTCGCACGTCCATTTCGATGTATTTTCACCCCCTGGATATAAATTCACCATTCATTTCTCCTAAAACCCTCAATTTCCATTAAAAATAGTCGAAACGGATGGAATATGGTTTACCTCCTTAACCTTTATATCCTGCATAAATCCGTGAACTCTAATTTTATCCCCTCGTCAAAATATTACCCGTTCCATTGAATTAAATGTACCCCTTTCGAAAGTGGAAAAATACGTATGTAAAAGTTTCTGACGCTGCCCGATATGCATGAGTTTTAATAAAATTGAAGGCGAAACCGAAGTGATATTCCTGGTGAGCCAGAGGAAAAACGAGATCTAGAAAGCACTGCTGACATATCCGATTTTAGACTTTTTGTACCCTCGAAAAAATGCGAGAACTACATGGTCCTAATGAAAATAGAAGGGGCGAAAAAAAAACCAATTCAAACGAACCGCGGTTGGAAAATTTCATCCAGCACCTGTGAACAAGGTGTACACGCATATATAGAGGGACAATCAATTTTTTAAATTCATGGAACTTTGAGGACCGTCCCAAAAATAATCAGGTCAGCTGATCGCCAATCCTACGGATATACACTGTAAAATGGCTCGAGCAACGCTTTGTATTTTTGTTCGTGTCCCTATACATGATTTTCGGCGATATATTCAGAGATATACCGTAGGCCAAGTTCTGCGAGCAAGGACGTATTCACCAGGGAATGGTAAAGCCGCAGGAGCATAACGGGCACGCGAGGATGGTCGGAGAGGGAATTATTTTCGGGGCTTTGAAATATTGCCCTTGAGAAGTCGATAAATTAGGTACAATAATGACGTGCACCGGTAATATGAATGAATAAAGTTAGACTATAAAAACCCGACGCTTCAACAAAGTGCACGCCTGGGAGAATTTTCTCGGGATATCGTAGGATGAATATTTTTTGTTTCCTCACACAGTGCCGAGAGAATATTCAGCTTTCGGGCCAATTAAGCACTGCCTTTGCCCTTTGTAACACCTCGAGAACAGATTTTTACCTGGCGAACTTCAGCCACGAAAAAAATCGCCGTGACCTCAAAAAGCTCCGATGTTCGAGCAGAACTCGCTTCGCCTGAAGGGAAATCACGGGCACCTGATAAAAATTGATTGGTCGGCGTTGGAGTTCTGTCCAGAGATGGAACGCTTTTCAGAACGTGATGCTCCCCAGTTTGAATGATTGTTTGGTGTAGACAAAGGGTAGATAATGTTATCTAGACTGTAAACGTTACCTCGACTGTGGCTAGGAGACGTTATCGAAACTCTGGATAACGTTATCTAAAGTGTAAATAACGTTACCTAGCGTTTAAACAACATTATCTAAACCCTCATCTAAACGTCTTATCTAAAATCTAGCGTTTAAATAACGTTATCTAAACTTTAAATAACGTTATCTAAACTCTCGATAAAGTTATCTAAACTCTAGATAACGTTATTTGAACTCTAGACAATGTTATCTAGACTCTCGATAACGTTATCTAACCTCTAGACAACGTTATCTGAACTTTAGATAACGTTATCTCAACTCTGGATAATGTTATCTTAACTCTAGTTGACGTTATCTAAACTCTATATAACGTTATCTGAAATCTAGATAACGTTATCTAAACTCTAGATAACGTTATCTGAACTATAGATAACGTCATCTAAACTCTAGATAACGTTATCTAAACTCTAGATGACGTTATCTCAACTCTAGATAACGTTATCTCAACTCTAGATAACGTTATTTAAACTCTAGATAACGTTATCTCAACTCTAGATAACGTTATCTTAACTCTAGTTGACGTTATCTAAACTCTAGTTATCTGAACTCTAGATAACGTTATCTAAATTCTAGATAACGTTATCTGAACTCTAGATAACGTTATCTGAACTCTAGATAACGTTATCTAAACTATAGATAACGTCATCTAAACTATAGAAAACGTTATCTAAACTTTAGATAACGTTATCTAAACTCTAGATAATGTTATCTAATCTCTAGATAACGTTATCTAAACTCTAGATAACGTTATCTGAACTGTATATAACATTATCTGGGGCCTAGATAACATCGAAGGCTCTTACACCGTGTTCAACAAGAGAACGACACAGCGCCACGCAGCTTTCAGCTGTCTGCGGGTCAAGTGAGGGTCGTGGGGCTTGCTGCTAAGTACCGTAGCACCGTAACAATTAGGTCCTGCATCAAAAATCTATACGTGGAGCGGGTAATGATCGTGCATTAGGCGGGATATGACCGTACCGGGCGAATTTAGGTTCGGAAGCGTGTCGTTCTCTCATAGAAGGCAGTTTAAGACCTCCACGTTCCAGATGATAGAACATCTCAAAGTCGGTAAAATCCAGCCGCCTGTATCAGCACTGGTTTTCCAAAAGTTCTCTATGCCAAAGACAGGAAATGGTGGAGTGAGAAGTGTAGGATGAGAGTGGAAACAGGTGGGATCGTAAACCTCCAAAAGGGCAAACGAAGGAATATTGGTAACGAGGAATAATCATCCTCATTTCTCTATGAATGTCTCTAAAGACCTGGAGGCCGACGGACTTGCCTATGGTGCATTAAATTTATAATTTCATATTCTCCCGACCACGACAGTTGCACGAATGCGATATGCTATGCGGTCATGCAAAACGCTCGTGACGCTAGATCCATGACGCGCTGTTGGTCTGCTTTCATCACTCTCCGTGGATCTTAGTCATCCGCTACCTTGCGCATGTGTGTGTCCGTGTCAATTTAACTGCTTCACGGGCAAAATCACTCCAGATCCACCGCTCATATCGCGTTATGGCACACACACAAGCCCTCCGGCGGGCGCTTTATAAATTAGATTTCGGGCTTGCGTCCAACTCGATGTTCGAGGAAACGTGTCTCGCACGCTGGATCGACCCCATCCACATCCAATGCAAATGGAACGAGGAAATTTCTGACGAGCTAGGTGTATGATATCGGGAAAGTCGTTCGCATGTGTTTCGAAGCGATAACACCGGAACACTGAAACGATAACTTACTTCCGGCGATCAATAGCGTTGTGGCATAAAACGCTCGCGACGAAGCACGTAATCGCTGTCTTTTGATTCCGGAAACAAGCAACGGCTAAAAATACGAATATAAATGTAGTGTTTAAAAACATTATAAAGCGAAATTTAGGAATATGGATTATTTTATGTGTAAGAACTTTCGAGGTTGGAAGCCGAGGTGAGGCTTCCAGTTTTTTCTCGATACTATTTTTCTCGACCTGGCCAGAATCATAACTCTACCTATGATTATCCGGTTTTCAATTTTTAACAATCAAAATTTCCACGATCGCAGTAGCTATCGTTATACGTATCCGTTTTTTTTTTCGAAATGAAGTATTTTTGGAGCCCCTGACTATAAGTAAAAATTTCGCCAAAAGTATACTTTTTTTAACAACCGCCATTGTGTAAATTTTCGTTTCGAAAAACGGCTACGTGCACCGAAAACTACGTTTATATAGATTGTAGAATTTTCTATTTTTACTTTTCAGACCAACCACTGCCGACTTATCGAATCGGCCATTGGATCACATTTTTTATGTAGAGGCTCTAATATAACTCAATAACGTTGTTAGTTTCAATCTTTTAAATGAAAAATGATACGAAATACGTTCAACGTTTGCTTAATAACATACCTTTCTCTCAAACTCCAAATAAATAATCTAGTAGACAAAAAAGTCGGGTAAGACGACCTTTGTTAAGCCCATCGCAATGGTGGTCTCCCTCACTGAAAATATAGGCGTTTTTAAACAAAACGTATAGCTAAAATGCATGGCGTATAGCTCAAAAACTACTCGACGAATTCTGATGAAATTCGGTATAAATATTTCTAACCTCAGAGTCGAAAACATGACCCTAAACATGATTCTAAAAATTTATTTGACAAATTTCTTATCGCAAACAGTCGTCACTTTTCCGAAATATTCACTCTTTTTGTTTCAAAGCGTACCATTTCATCGATTTTCAACATTTCTCACTTTTTCTTACTTTATATTCTGCGTATGAGTGTTAATGAAAGAAAAATATTCGTTGGTTTTATTCAGATTAATGCCGCCAACCCGTTTAGAAAACCGTGCCACAGATTCGCCATTTTTGAAGATTAATTTTCAAAAACAACGTGTAACAGCTAAAGATAGTAAATAAAACATACCCGTAGTCTGAAAAACGGTAGAGAAACTTTTCCTTAAACAAAATCATGAAAGTCTGCAATTTTCTCCTCGCCTAAAGGTATCTCCCCCCTTAAGCTACACTATACCGCATTTGCCAAGGGTACGGGGAGACTGTGGAAAACCCGTACCGGTGTAGACAGCCTCACATTTTTCCGATTCTCTGGTGCACAGCCTTTAACTCAAGTATCTACACCAAGGGCTCAAAAGTATTGGCCCAGCGCTGACTGGTTAATGTGCCAGGAGGTGCGCGGCTGAGTGTTCACCGCTCCGAGTATCAGCCGGGCAAAACGCTGCTTAACTCGAAGTATCGTTGGTACATTCCAAGCATTTTAGTGCTGCGTTCTAAATTCCAAACTTCCAATAAACCTCCGATGTACGGTATGTCGCGGATATATAGTGTATAGTAAAACACGAGGAATGAACATGTGGCGCTAGGGGGAGACTTTGATACCCCGGATGGAGTAACATCGTCGTCACTATCGAGCACGGGAATATGCGCAGCTACCTAAATATAGCCTTATTCTTACAGATGTTACACACTTTTTACGCACGGGGTTGGATACCCAAACTTGTTAAACCCAACAGTGTGGAACTGGACTGCTTTCCTTAGATCATAGGACTATAGATAATGCATATTATAGATAAGGAAAGCTCAGAATCCAGTCCACTTTCATACTGAATTGGATTCTGGGCTTTCCTTAGATTGCATGTAAACCAGTCCAGTTTCACGTCTAAAGAAAGTCTAGAATCCAGTCCAGTTTCCGACTGGACTGAATTCTGGGCTTTCCTTAGATTGCAAGTAAACCAGTCCAGTTTCACGTCTAAAGAAAGTCTAGAATCCAGTCCAGTTTCCGACTGGACTGAATTCTGAGCTTTCCTTAGATTGCAAGCAGACCAATCCAGTTTTACACTGTTGGGTTTAACAAGCCCAGAATCTAGTCCAGTGTGAAACTCGACTGGATTCCAGACTTTCCTTAGATAGTCCGGTTTCACACTGGACTGGATTCTGGACTTTCCTTAGAGAGGAAAGAAAGCAACGACCGAAAGTGAAGGAAGAGCATGACGGTAGCTGGAAAGCTCCACAACAACAGCCCTCTTGGAGCCCTCATCCCGAGGGCCAGCAGTCATCCACCTGCGCAATGCAATCACCCCGTTCAAAGACACACGACCCGCAAATACGAAATGTCGCAACGATGTATCAGACCTCGAAATTCTTTCGACATATTTCAGACTTTCTTTCGGATTTTTATCTGACGTGTATCCATGACCTTTGACTACGAAGTCCCCGTGGCTAAGACGATTAAACGTAATCTCCAGCTTGTCTTCTACGGACTGCCGGTAGACAGAGGGGCTTAACCTACATTCCTTATCATCGTGAGCCGTGTTACATCCGGCTGTTGTCCGGAAATTCACACACACATACACACGTCTAAATACACACATAGAAGGTTGTACAGTCTGATCCTAGCCGACCTGAGGAAAGAACTTGGTCTTCGAGAACGAAGGTTGTTTTTATTTATAAAGCGTAAAAGCACAGGAACATTTACTATGGGTCCGTATGTGGCCTGCAGACTTTCGCCAATCCTCCCTGTACCCTTCCTTTTCCTCAGCCTCTTTCTCCTCCTCCATCAACGCGTTGGCCGTTTCTGTTTAATGAAAACATGTAAATTTCAAACCATGATACAGATGTTATTGCTTCGAAATTCGGGCCACGAGGAGCGAGGGAGAAAAGCGCGTACGAAACACTCAAATGAATCCGCCATAACTTTTGATCAAGCAACGGAATTTCGGGCTTAATTTCAACCCCACTACCAACATATGTATGTGAATAGACATTTGAATATAGGTGAAGAGATATTTTGAACTCATGTTTCAAACTGGCTGTTTTTCTGGCGGTAACTGAAGTGGCCTTTGTACCAATATCCTTTCATACATCTAGAGGTGAATTTGAAGACGTTGGCATGTACATAATGTTGAGTATAGGGATAGTAGGCTACTATATATCTATATATATAATAGCCTACTATCCCTATACTCAACACAATGTACATGCCAACTTCTTCAAATTCACCTCTAGATGAATAAAAGGATATTGGTACAAAGGCCACTTCAGTATATATATAGGGATGCTGAATATATTTTTGCTGTTTTTTTCGTGAAAATTAATGTTTTATTTTTAAAAAATTATCCTAATGCTTTTAAACGTTTCGAAAATTTGTGTGATCAACTTCTAATGATTTTGCAAGTTCAGCTAGCGTCTGACACGAGAATTCATCAAGTGATGCCTCCAATTCAACACATAAAAATAATTATTTCGAAGCGTCTAAACCAATTTCTATGTGTTGTTTCGACTGAGCATGGTCGTCATAAGTCTCACCAAGAATTCTGTGTGCTTCAGCTGCAGGAATAAAGTGGTGCAGTAAGCTTTCCCGAAAAAAACTCTTTTTTAGCACGAAACGGCATACACTGAATTTCAAGATTGCTCATAGCAGTTCTTTATAGATGCGCAACCATCTTAAACTACACGCATGCACTTCTGGTAACGCCATCTGTTGGAAAACAGCGAGAACTTATTCAACGTCCTCGTATTAACATACATTCATATATACACGCGCGTTCGCCCCAAAATTCAAAAGTTGCAAGCCAGAGTGGTTGTAGTCTAATTCGAAGCAGTCCAGGAAAATAGAGTAGGTACCGCAGCGGTTGAGGGAATCAGCGAAGAAGATAGAGGCCAAAATGCTTCATCAACTTCCGCGATTGCCGCGCCAGCGACAAGCTTCGCCGATTTCGCGGGAGTCACTGAAATTGCGGCAGTGCCTAAAATTTGGAAGAATAAGTAGATCCGTAGGGGGATATGTATGTGCGTGGGCGCTTTGAGCACCCGTATAGAGCACTTCGATATTCCGTGGTTCATTGCGACTGGAGGAAGCTATACGGCGCATGACGGCAGAGAATTACGGAGGATAGGTTTCACTCGTTAATTCCAACTCAGGCTGTAATTACCGAGAGGAGAAAGATATCCTTCGAGGGTGCAAGGGCGGAGGAAAAGCCAGAGTTCGTAATCAATGCATCTACCGTTTCCGGGTCCTCGTAAATATCTTACGGGTATACTTCAGCGACAGTTGAAAAGACACGAGGCCTGGCAATTTGCCATGCGGACTGTCATGCCAATGGCATTTGAACGCTTGGCTCTCCAAGCAGCTCCAACGGCACTGTGACCTTATCACCCCCGGAACGAGCGTGGGCGTTAACCCCCGGCTATGTTGAAAGAGTGTATAGCAGCTCGTAAACCCTTTCAGTCATTTGGAGCGAAGGTCCAATTTTACGATCAAGAACCCTCGTGCTCTTTTCACACGTAATGCAAGTGGAACGACTCACTCGCACGGATCCTAACGTTGTTCGGTTCGAATACGCGTGGAACTAGCGTTTGGATAAAGGCGAAAAGATTGCCACCACGGAGTGGACGAAGTTAAGAATTGACTGTCCAAATATGAGAATCCAAACGGGAAAGTGAATTCACGGTGTACACTGTAAAACTAGGCTTGTTTGACGTGTGTTCAAAGTATGTAGAAGTGACACAACATGAAGGCGAGACACGCGTTGCCATATTGATTCCACACACTTATGCATTTGGTAACACTTAAAGGGTTAAAATTACACACGCGAGTGTGCAATTTTTACGCATTAGATTATTACACACCTTCGTAGCTGTTCCCATAAACAACACGCTTATTGGAACACACATAAGGTGTGTAGAATCAACATACAAGACGCATATTTACACAAATTGAACTAAACAATACACGTTGATAGCAACACACGAGCAAAAATAACATGGGAAAAAGCAATACAGTTTACGTGTGTTAATTGCGAGTTATTGATCATATGTTTTTAAAATTACCTTGGTTACGCCATCACGTGAAACTCGTTAGTCGGTTTGACATTTATCGATTGACCGGTTAACAAGGCCACACATGACCTTCAATTAGCCGGTTAACGGATTCAATTAACATCTTAGTATACACACACAAGCTCTATAATAAAAATTGTGGTAGCAGAACGCGATATACGGATTAAAATACCGGAACCCATGGTCAACAAATCCATCGTGTGCCTACTCGCATCATACTACATCATCAAAATGTATTTACTATCGAAAATGTATAATAACTTTACAATTAAACTACGAACTTCGAAATTAAATTACGAAAATATATAATAACTTTACAATTAATATAATTAATACAATCAACACAGCGTAATGTATAAGTAATCTCCAATAAATACATATATTTTGACGATGAAAAACTTTGTCATTGAATTAATTTTTCCGACGCATCCCATGTGTATGCAGTACTGCAAAAATAAGTGTGTTGTTTCTACACACTTTGAGTATGTAAATGGCTGCAGACACTTTTTACACGTTTTAACGTGTGTAAGAAAATAACACACGGAAGTGTGTTGTTTGAACGCATAAATCCGTGTTATATTTACACCGTCATTTTTTTACACACGTTAAAACGTGTAAAAAGTGTCTACAGCCATTTACACAAGTAAAGTGCATAAAAACAGCACACTTGTTTTTGCAGTGTGGTTGTGAGCTATCGGAACCTCTGCCACCCTCGCAAGCCGGTGAAGGAACAAGGTCTCCGATATACAGCATTGTGAACATCTGCTGGAAAAATCTGGCTATGGACCATCCAGCAGACGTATGGATGATCAATATGTTTTGCGTAGTTCGTAACTTACGTTTCCGGGCCTTCGGGACCTCTTTCTGCATACCGGCTCCCTGCACACCAGTCCCCACACATGGCGATCAAGGCTGTTGGAATGCATTTGTAGTCTGGATTCGAGCCCGAAAGGCTCGTTAAAAATGAATTAGAATGCGAACAGGAAAATGGATATCAAAGTATCTCTACTGTGGGAAATCGTATGATTTAGGAATCATGGGATAATAATTAGAGCAATGAATCAAATTGGCACCCATCAGCAGGGAGTCGTAGAAGCTGTTTGTCGGTTTGGAACGAAAGAAGGACCAGTTTATGAGCAACGTATGTGAGGACCAGTAGGAATAGACTTTCCTTTTGCGACGTTGTGTGTACAATGGTGACAAAAATGGACTTCCATTGGCGAGAGTCATTATTGATAGTACCGCAAGCTATACTTCTGCTAGCTGAGCTCCTTGGCAAATACGTCTCGTACATGGCGGGAATAAGGATGAGGGACGGGTACTAGGAAAAAGGAAGGAAAATGGCAAGTGATGGGACAAACCGACAGGCAAACAGAGGCAGAAAACTATGTCTTGAGATACAATAAGAATCGAAGTACATAACCTCATACCACTGGACCAACATCGCTCTGTCTTGACTCGAAATACAAACCAAATATATGCTGGTACATTCGTAACGTCTCTCTGAGTTCTCCTCTTTGGGAAACGTTGGTGCACGATAGCAATTCAGTTAAAGCTGCCTGTGCGTATAACACATATATGATTACGATGAACTGCTGGAAAAGTTCAATTTGATCGAGAACGATCAGGAAACTTATAACTGGAAGAAAAATACTGCTAGGTATAACCGGCACTAGTGGAGGCGCATTCCGTCTGCGGATGAGACGACCCTCCATGTGACGTAGTATTAGTCTGGACCAACACTTGGATGGGTGACGGTTGAGAATCCATTTGTCAAGGACATCGAGTGATCAGAAGCCAAAGAGATTCCAAGTTTTACGGTTTTTGCTCATAGCTTCATGCCACTATTGGTTTGAAAGCGAAGATATTTCAATGTCTGGCTCTTGATCTCTTTCGCAAATGGAAAGCAAGGCGGAGATAGGACAGAGCACTACACGTACGGATCTTCAAGGTTCGTCAAAGAACATACAAAGTCGTCTGAGACGTTGCGACGTGGAATAGACAGTGATGAGACGGAACGTGTAAAGTATTATGAAAAAGTAAGTCCTTGGAATTATGTGGAGTGCTCGCCATCGTACACATTTGGAATGAAAGTGCGGCAAGGTGAGGGCTGCCAAATTCGAGGGGTCACAAAATGTCACCGTGTTCCGCACATATATCCTACATTTACAGTCGAAGCTAAAACAAGTCTTTAACTAAATGAATATAAACAAAATCCACACAAGCTAAGCAATTAAATTAAAACAAAATAGAATTGTCTTTCGTTTCCAGGATTTTATTTCCATCAGATGTGTTTTTTTTTAATTTCTTTATTTTTAGACTTCAATAGTTTTAATGAAATTTTTTAAACAATTGAATTCTTAATTCAACTATTTGAACTGTTTTCACTTATTTTCATTTTTGGAATTTAACAATTTCAACTTAATCAACCTAAATTTTGTAAACAATGAAACTTTTTTTAGACCATCACATTTTCAAGTAAACAATTTTAACTCGATTCATTTTCATTTATTTTTGGAATTGGACAATTTTAACAAGTTTGGAACAATAAAAATAAAAATGTCGTTTCATTTCCATTAAATACATTTCTTATTTATTGATTTTTGGAATTTGAAAAGTTTTAACTTAACTGAATTTTTTTAACAATTAAACTTTCCAGCAACGAAAGTCTTAAATTAACCAACTTTAACCATCTTGAAACAATCGAAAATAAAGGTGACTTTTAATTTTCATTTTTTTATTCCATTATATCTGTTTTTTATTTATTGATCATGGAATTTAATAATTGTAACTCAATTTAACCTAATTTTTGAAACAATTAAACTTTGAAATAATTAAATTCTTAATTCAACCACTTCAACTTACTTTCTTTTATATTTATTTTTGAAATTTGGCGATTTTAATCATTTTGAAACAATCCAAAATAAAAATGACGTTTCCTGTTCATCATTTATTTCAACTTCCATTAGATGTGTTTTTTAAAATTCGTTTTCATTTACCCTAGATGTAGAGTCCTCGCCACAGAGCGCGAATAAATTCAATCAAGATTCCATTAAACCAATAATATGCGAGCGGGATATTAAAATAATGTTATCCTTTCAAACGCAGCATCGAGTTCACGAGAAAATAATGCTCGCAATAAAATAACAGGACGTTGCAAC
Source organism: Ophion costatus (assembly GCA_951751655.1). Lineage (NCBI taxonomy): Eukaryota > Metazoa > Arthropoda > Insecta > Hymenoptera > Ichneumonidae > Ophion > Ophion costatus. The sequence continues at coordinate 10,640,467 of OX632366.1, read as the reverse complement.
GTCTATAATAAAAGCAGCGCGACGTTAACGTCAATTTCAACGAGATATGGAAACGAGGAAAGGCATTAAGAGACATACTCCGGTAGCAGGTTTTCAACAACCTCGCCATGAAGACGAGAATATTTTAGTCATCCGGTGTTAAAAAGGGGCCGGGATAATGGAATAAATAATGGAATAATTTCGGAGGAATAGAGAGGAAGAGCTTGTGGCTCTCGCCGGTACAACTATCATATCTCTCAAGCTCGCTTATCTCGTCAAGCTCCCGTTATATTTTTATACAACATATGCACTCCCTTTTCCTCTCTTTTCTCGTATAATTTGGTACTACGCGGCGAACGCTCAATATTTTAAGCTCGTTTTTATCGCCCTAATTATTCGGTCAGGAAAAATCACCTTTACATCCCCAATCTCAATGAGATTTGTGGGTTACTGTAACTTTTAATTAAAAATAAAAAATACACGATTATTCCCATATTTTTACGCACATGATCAATTTTTCGTTATGCGTTGGAATGCGCATAATGGTCAGGGGTTCATTTCGCAATGACAGCTCGTTTTGCACCGATACTTTTTTTTTTAATTTGGCCGTATTCCTCGATAACGATGACGTTGAGGTTTGCATTGTTGGAAGGCAACGAACATCAATTATTTCCAATTGCTCATTTCTTTACTGTTTTCTGCTGTGAAAGTCACTTAAGGCCTTAGGCCACAGTAACAGATACAAAATCATGTGCGAATTTAACAATTTTTTTCCTATGAAAAAGTGATTCACTCATAAAATTAATTGCACATCTATTTAGTATGAATATCAAACTGTAAGAAATATTTTTTTTTCGATGTACAAAACGGCCGACGACTAATATTTTATTTTGTTATCTTTTTTTCAGGCGCTCCGCGGCGTGACATTTAGGATCCACAATTTTTTATCTAGAACAAAAAACAAAAATTCTCGTCAATCTAGATTAGAATACCTGGGTAAGAACGTAAGGAATTTAAAGAATATTGTTTTATTCAAAAGTTGTACAATAGGTATTTGAACTTAAGAAATGAATTTTCAGTAAAAAATTTCGTTATAACTGCTCATGACCTGCTCATAAAATAAAAAGTTTTCGATTAATCAGAAATTTCGTACGTACTTCTCTGCGAAATGCAATTAGGAACATAACTTTTAAATTTGGAGTAAATCGAGTGAAAATTATTGAAGTTATTCGTCACGCCAATTGGAAAAAAGCTGTTTCGAGAAGTTTCGAGCAGACGGCCATTTTGAACAACGAAAAAAAAAATTCTAACAGCTTGATATTCATACTAAATAGATGTGTAATTAATTTTACGAGTAAATCACGTTTTCATACGAAAAAAAATGATTAAATTCGCACATGATTTTATACCCGTTACTGTGGCCTAGGGCCTTAAACGATTTCCCGTATCTTATCAGAGACTCATGACCCTAATTCGCACAAAAAAGGCTTTGAATAATGGTGAAAAGGCAACAACAAAAAAATCGTTGCATTCAACGATGCAAACTTCAACGTCATCGATAATCTCGAAATTCAATTTTAGACATTTGGCAAGCAACCATAACCAGCATTAATCAACGCAAACAATGTTATCATCCCTTCTGCACGTACTTTAATATCGATTAACAAATCGAAAAAATATATCCCCAATTTTGATAGAATTCATTTAAAATCCAATTATGACGTTTAATGGCCTGCAAGCCTGTTTGGTATAACTCAATTATCATATTTAAAAAAAAAACAACGGGTCAAAACAAATGAAAATTCGAAAAGCTGATTTTTTTCCGTATCGCTCAACGGCTGATCAATTTCGTCATCAATCCGGCACCAAGTCGCCAGTATTCGCATTTCCGATCGATTATAATTGACGAAATAATTAGTTTCGGAATGCGAGGATACATCGCTATCGCGATTGACCGATATTATCCAATCCGTAGGGCGAATATTAAATGATTGTTCCGAGGCCACATGCGCAAGCATACTCGTTGCGATATCATAATAGATAAACTCCGGCAAGAGACGACATAACGGTAATTCGCGGCTCGCTAGATATTGTCATTAATCGGATACCGATATACCGTTCGTTGGTTATTTCTCGGTTGTGCTGCAGCGATGTATCTGGATATTTAAATTTTATCGTATTTGCTCCTGCATATTAATCAAACGTAGAGCATTTTCCGAGGGAACGGTACAAAAAGCCTATACATTCGAGGGTTGATATCATCGTAGCTGAATGAAATTGGCGACATGAAATTCCAATCCTCCTTTCACTTCGAACGTGTATTTAAATCTGGTGGCCCAGAAAAAGAAGAATATCACTCATCCGGGCTGAACGAAAAAAAAACGGCGCAGTACATTTCCTTTTAATTCCAAGCTCAACGTACTCATAGGGGGCGTACCTAAATTACGTAACGCAATTGGGGGGGGGGGGGGGGTCGAGGTTTCCGTTTCGTCACGATTTTCGAACTGCCAAAAAAAGCAAAATTTCTGCATGTTCAAGTTTTTTCATTAAAAACTCATCGTTCAGAATAGATGAAGTGCAAGCTCTTATTATTTTGAGAAATATAATGAAGATGAAAAACCGTCGTATCGACCGCGGCTTGATACTTTAATGTAAGTATCAATATTCTCGAGAAAAACATAACTTTATATCAAGAAAAACGGAACGAAAGCTTTGATCGTGAGTTTCTCGAAACTACTTTTTTCGATCTTGTCTCCGCGAATACTCAAAAACTTATCAACCGATTTTCAATTTTTCAAAAAACATTTTTGTAATCGCAGTGACTAACGTTGTACGTAGCCGAATTTTTAATTTGGGTCATTACTATTCCTAAAGATTTCTTGAGTACAAAAGCGGGCCTTGAAGATGGAAAAAAAGTCCAATCTGTGGGCATTTTGTAAAAAAAAACCAAAATAAAAAAACGGCTACGCATAACGACAGCTACATTTGTACAGATATCGATAAATTGTTGACTTTTTATTTACAGATAACCTTTCATAAAGATATAGATGGGACACAGTGAACAGAATTTTTATTCGTCACCAAAACAGGGTTAATTTTTTTTATTCACAAAAAAAGCTATAAAACTAGATTAATATATATATATTATAAAATAAGTGTAAACCCGATCCTTTCATAACTAGTTATTTCTTTGAAAAAAAAGCAATTATTGACGATAAAGCATCCGTTACGTAACGAAATAGGGGGGGGGGGGGGGGGGTAAAAAATTGGAATCTTTTGCGTTGCATAATTTATGTACCCCCCCTAATCAAATGTACAGCATTATCCGAGGGAACGGTACAAAAAGCCTATAAATTCGAAGGTTGATATCATCGCCGCTGAAATAAATTCACGACATGAAATTCAAATCCACCCTTCGCCTCGAATGTGTATTAAAATTTGGTGGCCCAGAAAAAGAAAAATTTCACTCATCCGGGCTGAACGAAAAAAAATCGACGCAGTACATTTCCTTTAAATTCCAAGCTCAAAGTACTCGTAAGTGCATACTGAAAAAATCACGTTTCCACCCTGAAACCTCCACCCTCTGTTCACCCCTGTCTCGAAAGTCACAGATAATTTCATTTATTCTTAAACGAATCGAGTATACTCTCTTCCAGCGAATAAATATGAGGAATTTTTCCTCAAGGTTTTTTTCTCCCTCGATGACCGACCTTCTAATGGCGTACGAATAGCAGATCTTTAACGAAAAACACAATGGGCCGGGGCCTAATTAACGTGCCAATTAACCTGTCAGGCAGGCGAAAGTTTCGTTTTACTATATATATATATATATATATATATATATATATATATATATATATATATATATATATTTGTGCGTACGTGCACGCGCGTCTGCGTGTGTATGTGTGTATGTGTGTCGTAACAGCAGCCTGCTGCGATCCGCTTGCATATATATTCCGACTATGTTCGCGAGTCGGACGGTTTTTAATCGATCTCCCGCGAGTGCCTTTCATCCCTCCATGGGTGGATGGAACGCGCGAGCGAGAAATAAAAGGGAAAACCGAGAAGACGCGGTGGCTCAACGAGTGAACAAAAAGAGGGTTGACTTTATATAAAGGCAGCAGGAAAAGAGATAGAGTGAGGGGGGGGAGCAGAGAGAGTGAGAGAGAAAAAGAGAATTGGAGGCCTCCCCCGCTATTGCGCTGAACAGAGGCGAGGTCGCCTATCTCGCTTCTGACAGAAAGAGTGAGAGAGAGAGAGCCCTACAGAACGCGGAAAATAGAGGGGAAGTAGAGAGAGAGAGAGAGAGAGAGAGAGAGAGAGAGAGAGAGAGAGTGAGGGAGAGATAGAGGCTGAACGAATGTATCAGTCTGTTGCTGATGGTCGCGCAGCGATAAAGTAACATTTAATGTTACTCGACGAGAAGACATGAAGGATCCATTGTTGAAGTACACCCTTCAGCTCGGACATCGTTGAAAAATCTCGGGAATCGTACCAACCACACGTCTGCACTCAACGTCTGTAATTTCTGAGCCCGTTTCGAAAATTTTCGACAGCAACAAAGCAAACTTCATATTGACTGACATTCTAGGAATACTGCAAGTCACTTCTTTATATTCCATTATTTCGTTACGGCCAAACGTATGGCGTTTTGTCGCGACAAGCCCACGTGGAATAGAATTCACGTGAAGACATTTTTTGACACACGACACAACTTATTTTTATACTGCAATGGTCTCCGCCGGATGGACAAGTGATTTTTTTGTTTTCGTTACTATTCGTAAAGTTATCTGAGTCTAAGTAAATTACGAAAACTTTTTCGTAATTTACTTAGATTTACAACTTTTAACGTATTTGAACAATTCGCTGATTTTTTAAACTAAATTTACTAATTTTTCGTAATTTACTAACGCATCCACAACTTCCGCAAGTATGTGAATTGTGGGTAAATTACGAAGGTGTTAGTAAATTTAGTAAAAAAAAAACAACACACCGTATTCAGTTAGGAGAATTAGTGCGTTTAGATAGAAAAATTTGTAAAGTGAGATTGAAAATTAGTATCTTTTGTAAAAGAAAAATTTAGCAAGGTTAATATGAAAAATTAGTAAATTACGAAAACGTCTTCGTAATTTCGACATGAAATTGTTCCACAATATTCTCCATACTTTCAATTTTGAGAAGAGTAGTAGAAACAAAAAGTCACTTGTCTCGCTGGCCGAGACTACCGCAAACATGATTTACGGAACGGTCCAGGGTAGTTCTTCTTGTCAACTTCGTACGTTTCTTCGTCCACCCCAAGTCCGTGAGAAAACGAAGAGATAAAAAATGGCGGCAAAAACCGATTATTTTGTTGAAAAAAATTCTACTCTCCTACTGATTCCTACATTATATAAGACAAAATCTGGATTACATAGAATCGGAACTCGTGAGTCCGTCAAAGATCGTTCTGCCTTTCCATCGATCGGAGTTTCAATGCGAATAATGAAAAAATCGACCTCGTGCACTTGAGCTTTTTTTAACCGATCGACAACGGAACCATGAACTGTGAAAACAAACCGAGGGTAAAAAAGTCGATCGACGACTACGAGATCAAAGTAAATCGTAACGTATTGAATTCTCGAGCGACTTTAAAAACATGGGTGAGCAGATCCTCAAGAAAATACTTCACTTCGCATTCTCGTTTGCGCGTCGTCCAAACATTTCATTGTTAGTTGGAGTTGTATCTGGCAGCCTCGCGGCGTCTCCCCTCAACGCAACAGTCTTCACACTCAAGTATACGTTCACATGTACGAGCATTCAGCATTTTCCGCTTACGAGCCCAACTGAACGTACAAAAAAAAAGTTACGACACAGTACACCAGACTCGAGTTTCAATTCGACGGAAGCTCTCCAAATATGCGCGAAACTGAATATGAAATATAATGCTATTCTTGTACCACGAAAATAGGGGAAAAACGTTACGTCATTCGCAACAAACCCAAACATTTCTGTACCGTCACCCGGGGCGAAGCGTGCTGACGGAAAAGTCAATTAGGATCGTGAAACCAAACCCTGTAACAATCACGAAAATATCAGATAACCGAGAAAGTAAATTTGAAGAGTGCGCACTGAGAGAAAAGTGTATAGTATTTACAAAAAACGCGCATGGTAAATGAGCGAATAGTGGAATTCCCTATAGTTTATTGTCACCGCAATCATAATATGGTTAATAATATGGTTAACATACGCGAAAAATATATCTAAATGTGCAACTTTGGTGGCGGGCTCGAAAATATTAACTGAGCTAACTATATAGATATTGTAGTCTTTCACAGTAGTTAATAGTTATTTCAGGGATACGAGGTGAAAAAACACACTACCAAAACGGCATGATTAGATAGACGCTTATAGTTGCGTTAAGGGCTTACCCCCCCTTGCGATTTTGAAAAAATCGATTTTTTTATTGCATTTTTTTGAAGTGTAAGTATCTGAGAATATGTCCTGAAAATTTCAAGTCGATCCGAACAAAATTGACTGAGATATGAGCGTTGAAAGAGAAGAATCCGTGAATTGAAGAACTGAAATTGAAACTTTAAACGCGTTTTTCTCAAAATGGCATTTCTGAAGTCGGTGACCAAGATTACTCGAACACTAATGAACCGATCTTCTTGAAATTTTGCAGGCTTATTTAATACATAAAAATGTAGTCTTTAATCGTTCGATTTTTTTCGTTAAAATCGAACCATTAACTTTGACTGTCCGCCATTTTGTGAAAAATGAATATTTTTTAAAATCCTTCGATTAAAGACTAGTTTATACTTATATTTGACTAAGTCCATCCGCATTTTTTTTTTTCAGATGATCCACTTGAGCCGCAATGTTGGTCACCGCAAACCGTGTATATAAAAACATTATTTCATTGACGGCCATTTGCCACTAAGCAATGTAATATTTTTCAATAAAAAAATTACTGAAAGTTCTTCAAGATGTGTTCTTTAAGATGGTACATTGATCGATTAAAAAAGTTTTGTAGTTTTCTTTAAAAAAATTCATGAAAAAGGCCTGGTTTTGCGCTACAAGTGGGGGTAACGCCTTAACCATATTATGATTGCGGTAGCAATAAGCTATACGAATTCTACTGTGGCCACGATTGCCATGGGCGTTTTTTTATAAGTATGGTATAGTGTATCGTAAGGGGTCTTCTCACCTTAGACGCTTAAAAGGCTGTTTGCATGATTTTTTTCGATAGGTTTATCTCATAGATATTGATATAAAAGTTGTTAGACTTAAGGGTCTATAGCAGTGTGAACGCTGAAAATTTGGATGATTTACGGGAATTCTTTGGAAGAAAAGTACTCAATTAAATGTTTCGGAAAATTAAGAAAATATTTGGCTATATTTGACCTATATAACATAATTTTTTCATAGAAAATATTGAGATCCAAGCGACTTATGCGCTGCCTTCGGAGGCCCGAAAAAAAAAGTTCCTCCACTGCTGACATGATTCCGGCCGATTGAGTAGTCGAAACCGAAAAAGGAAAAAAAATGTCGTTAAACTGGAAGGTATTTCCTGTACAATGACGTAGGATTTTCGAAAAAATATCAAAATCTAACAAAACGGCGTAGTTATGAAAAAAAAGTCTGGTTTCTTGCCTATAACATGATCGTTTTTTCAATGCCAAATCGTCAATTTTCATCCAATCAAAAATATCCTACGTCATCGTGGACTAAATATATTCAAGAGTACTCAGTTTAAATTTCAAGTCAATCGGATAATTGCTTTTTAAGTTACAATGTCAGCAAATTTGAAAAATGTCATTTCGAGAAAAACGCGTTTAAAAGTTTAACTGGGACATTTTATACCTACGAGCGGTTGCTCTTTAGAAGGCTGCCATTCAGGGAGTATTAGAGATATGGCCTTGACATTTTTACAGGATATTCTTGAAAGTATAAATTGTCGAAAACGGCAGAAAAAAAGATTTTTTAAAAGTGTCACACTCGTATAGCCCCTTAATAAATACACTTTCGAAATACATTTAAAAAATTCTGTATGTATTCATGTTACTCAAACAAACTTTCAACGCGTTTTCATCGAAACAACGTTTTTCGACGGCTTGTTGGTAAAATCTTCGAAACTACTAAACCGATCCTTATGAAATTTTAACCACATATTCTTTACAACTATAGCTATGGCGCACATCAAGGATTAAAAAAGGATTGGTATTTACTGTCTTTTTTGGCCAAAAAACGGTGAAAAAAACACGAGTTTTTGTTTTTTCCAAAAATGTCCGCCATTTTGTTATTCTTACATATATAAAAAATCGTATGATATGCGCTATAGCCATTAACGTACTGAATCTAAAACCGTTTGATTTTTCGTTTCGGATGATCCATCTCCGAGATACTATCAACAGCGCAGACCTACGATTTTTAGGACATTTTTTAACTACCATTTTCGTCTATAAATAGTGGCTTGAATAATAAAGAATTTTTTTTACGCATTTCGAAAGTGCATTTATCAAGTGTAGCAACTTTCATACCAATTTCTATAATATGAACATATCGAAAAAATTCATGAAAACAGCCTTTTTAGGGTCTAAAGTGAGAAGACCCCTTAAGACGACACTGGACGTACCGGAAGTTAGGTTAGATCAGCGAATGGCGGGTGGGGAGTGATAGATGAGGGTTCAGTTGGGAAACGTAACGTGTAAAAAACTGCAAGGGTATACGTTGGAACTCAGGGAGAACAAAAATCCAGGATTTATTCAGCACATGGCTCCTTGTACCCTCTGTGCGATAGAAAAAGACAGAGGCGAAAAATCTTACCAGATGACTCGTCGTAATCGTATCACCTCCTCACTCTCCAAGAAGCAAAATAATTAGAACTCTCCGATTCCCAAGCAGGGCACTAATTATCCTACGAACTATCCCGCCATTAGGTTAACAGGCAATTGGCTTACAACGTACCATTTTTGGTTCGATCGGTTAGTTTACGCCAGGACATCCTGGCCTCTGTGGCTTAATGAATCGTGTTGGTGTTGATGATCCAGACTGTTGACCATGCAGGAGAGGCGATGTACACCGCACACGTGCTCGTAATACTCTATTCTCACCTTCGTACTGTAAATCCAAAACTGTTAGGCGTGACGCGTACGTTGGAATTATGCGATATATAGTGTGCATAGGTGTATGTACACATGTACATAAATGGACCAACGATGAATGCCGTCTGTATGCAAATACGCGTAAACTCACGAAAGGACCTGATCCACTTTGCCGTGAGTGTTAAATTTCCCGTGTTACGTCTCTTTGTCCGCTAACTGCCGAAACAGCAAGTCAGTGACGACACACGTGGCCAGCAGGCGGTGCCAAAACTGTCACCCCTATCGTCGATATGCAATGCTAATATTCACAATGCGAAGAGTCATCGATCAAAAGCAGTTATCATCCACATTAGACCCCACTTTCGAGTCTTTTCCATTATCATCCGATGATAAAGGCGATCTTTGAAAAATATCGTCATCCGAAATTTGGATATCTAAGGATTTCCTCATCTATTTAGATACAGCAGCAACTATTTAGTATTTATTTAGATACAGCAACCACAATCTTGGGACGTGGAGCGACAGGCTAGAAACTACCATCAGTGCGAGAGACATCGTTATAAGTGTGATGTCCAAGCAAGGCAAATTGGTCGACCAACCTCTTCCAAAAAGTGGCACTGGTCGAGAAGAAATTCTAGGGTTCTTAGTATCAGTGAGGGAGATAAAGGAAGAAAGCGAATTGTGATTCCGAAAGGGACTGAGTGATACATCGCCTCAAAGCAGCGGTGGTCGGAGAAGGTGCCTTTTTTCCGCCAGCTGTCCAAAGTTGGGATTAGTAGCCGGGACACGCGAAGGAATAATATGACAAGGGGATGGAGGTCGAGACGGATGGATATATTTTTGACACGCGGCCTTGTCATATCCGATACGGATATCAGAGCAAGCTAGTGGTTTCGTTCCATGAAGAGACCATGACTGGCAACGTATCCACCCTCCGAGTCTTTCCTACAACACAACGAGACCATTTCAGCATTAAATTGATTTTTTGATACCCTTGAGGACTGTTCTACGTTCATCATTCCAATTTTTCCTATGGCTTGTTTTGTACATTTCTCGATGGAAGTGTATTCATAGATCGGTCGTACAGTATGCCTTTTTACGGCTCAGACGTTCTTTCGATAACTTGAAACCCTGCACGAGTCTTCGCTTCAGCTTACCTTCGGGTGCACTGACCTACTCTTCATCCCCAAAGAAGCTTCATCTTCATTTATTGGGCCGAATCGTATGATCACAAATATGCCCTCCAAACATCAACACAAATTAAGTTATTTATTTGAAAGAACCTGCGACCAACTTTTCTATGGAATCAAATTGCTGTATCGGAATATCAATCATGCCACGCCGGAGGCCGCTCGTGGGGATTCATAGCTGGATAGGAATGATCCCCACATCTCAGGAAAAAAAGGCGTTGAGCATTGTGGAAAAGAGCCAGGATAAAACGATGTAGCAAGCCTAGCAGAGATGATTTGCTCCGTCAATGTTGTCGGTTCATTTAGGTACCAAAAATGTAGGCAGATGTCGCTTCATCCCTGCTTCCAGTGATGTCCTCACCAAACCAGCATCCTACGGATCAATCGAATCCATTTTTCGGGGACAATATTTCGCTCCCTCGTGTCACTATACCGGCAAACTGAAATCAGTTTGGTGATGGAGTTGGAAATCTTACGCGAGCACACGTCTGGATGCTTCCGGAGCCGGTGGAACACATTGAATTATTTAGATTCGATCGATTGCAGGAAGAACGTGCACATACCATAAGGGAACACGTACACACACAGACTTAAGCATTGTGTATAACACGCGTGACACACACGTTCTCTCTTGCCAACCGGTGGTTCAGCCTGGTAGACCCACCAGCAAAATCCCTCCTTCGCATCATGATTAAATCTTCCCCTGCGCCATTCGGCCTCGCGAATCGTCTGGGTACACGACAGCGAAACGAGAAAAAAATCACGCGATACGGAGCATAGAATGGAAAGAAATTTTCCTACTCGGTGTCAGTGGGAAATCTATACCGGATATCGATATTTCATCGTTCAAAACGACTAAACGACTTGTCGGCCAGGAATCCATGTTTTTTTATGTTACCGCAGGATGACGAAAACATCAGATGAGATATTGGATATGAACTTCAAACTTAAACCGACTGCTGTTTGTTTTTCGCAAAAGTTCAAGGCACCGTAATGCTTAGATGTGATGACAACAACGAGATTCCAATTTATAGGATGATTTGTAAGTTTTGATTGCCCGTGCGATTGAAACGTTGATGTAGACATAACAATTCCTCGGAGGAGAAATGCATCGAAATGAAACCTCGACTTCGTTCAGGGATCAATCAGTCAGGATCAACAGGCCAGTGATGACATACTTGATTGTTGAAGGCGATGTGTCACTCTCCCGACTATCCTGAACATTTAGTATGGTGGAGTTTTGTCGAAAAGTGAGAATGTTCTTCGCGTTTAAAAATAATCTCAAACCCGTTTGGGGTAATGGCGTTATTGCATTCTTCAGCTACCGGATGTATTGACATACACCTGAAGGAAATCGAAAAACCGGCTGCCGTGATCTTCTATGTGAAGCTGTGTAGGCCTGCGCCAATAGTTGAATAGTTCCATGTTGGATATATGGTGCCAAGTTTACCATATAGCAAGTTTATTACTATCAGCATAAAACGGAAACTGTCAGAACCTTTTCGACAATTCCGTAAGTTTCGACAATGACCTAAGGACATGAACATGTCAGCATAACCTCACAAATGTTCAAACCTAGTTTACTTATAGATGGTTAAGTTTTTTTTCAGCAAAAACAAATCATCAGGCTCTGGAGAAGTCCCGGGCGCAGAGCTTGAAGATGTTCTTTGGCCCTGAATTCTATTCACCCCGAGAAGTCTTTGTTCGAAAATCTCAGCTGTCTCGCACGAATTCATATGTCACGTGGTATCTCTTCTACTTCGCCTTAAGGGGTATGCCTGGTTGTAAAAGTCGGAAAAACACTTTTTTGACAGTAAATCATCTTATAAATGTTCCTTGAAAATATCAAGGCGATCGGATCTAAATTCATAGATTTATAAGGCTGTCATGTTGATGATCACCCGTCATCAACATAACAAAGTACGTTTTCGAGGTCTGTGAGCAAAATATCTCGAAAACGACTGCATCGATTTGTCTGAAATTTTAAGGGCTATTCCGAGATGTGAAAACATAGTATTCAATCGAAGAATTTTTTTCCAATGTATACTTTCGAATTGACGAACGAACAATCGCAACAATCGCAATTTTTCGCAACAATCAAGACTCACTTTGAATACGCGCCATTGTTTTTTAATTTGATTTTTCGGAAATTCCTTCGATCAATCATAGAAGAAACTAATAAACTAACGAAATCTGTTTGATCCTCCTTATATTAGATATTTGATATTAGGTCTTTTTAAGAGGCATTTTCCAGACATTGGCGGCAAATCGATTATAATTCAATATTTTTACACAAAAAAATTGCAAAATGTTCTTCAGATGATACTTTTACAAATATCGAATTTGTGTAGAGATGCACCATTACGATCTTCTATTTAAAAAATGGCAAGAATTAGCCGTTCTCGACTGGTACGACTAGGCATAACCCATTAATCAATTAACCAAGCAAAATAGGAATTAGCAAAAACAAAATTAATTCCCTTTTTCAAAGTAAAATCGATGTGTGACTCGATATTTTAAAAAGCGTTTCGAACGGCGTTATTAATTTTCTCTCGGTGAGGATTAACTTTAATGGTATCCTGAAATATTCATGTTCACGTAAAATGCGGGGGTGGACGATCCAGCTAGAGCTTCCAGGATAGTCTCGGGCAGTCAGGAGCTTCGCTTTTTTCCCCATGACTTCATTTCCATGTTTTTTTTTGCCCGGAGTCACGCGAATTTCCATTAATAACGATGCGGCGGAAACAAAAAACCGAACGGGTGACGTGCACTCCTCCAGTCCGGAAAACTGATGGTGTACACAGATTTTTATCGATCATCCGTTGCATACAGAGTGTCCCATAAAAAACAACGTACCAATTCACACAGCTTCTCATACCCGGAAGGTGGCATGCGAAGCGGAATCCTAAATCGTAGAAATTTCTCGCGCGAGAATAGCTGCCATGAAAGTTCTCGTTAGGGAAACGGGCGTTGAGGGTTAAGATGTTCTCGTCGGGGATAACGGGTTGCCCGAGAGAAGAGAGTTTGTCGCGGTTGAGCGAGGGTGTGAATTTCCGGTTCTGCGTTCACGAGAAATCGTATATAGCCACGTAATCGAGGATTTCTCCGACTCCGTCTGTTCGTAGACGTGTATAGATATATGGCTCAGTTGAAAGTTGCACGATATCGATATACAATCTATGTCCCTCGAGTCGTCGCATCTCATCGCTCTGTCGCTAATTTCCTCCAATGACGTGAGACAGCCACGTGACTGCCAATTCTCACCTCACACGTACATGTGTGTCCACGGGGGTTGTTTCGCCTACCTGCGAAATTCGAAGCACAACTCGGCCGCCTCCCCATCCTATTGATAAGGAATGATAATCGGGCTTCTGATGATTTGCGTGGGTAATCGAAATTTGAAAGCTACTGTATTTTTGTTTCTTCAGTATTTATGGATGTACTGACACCTAAGCGATAAATAATAATTAATAATAATTGGATAATAACGAATGAAATAATAACTAATAATAATTAAATTGAGAATAATAATACTTCCTGTGTTGTTTCAGTTTTTGATTTGTTTATTTTTTAGTTTTTTTTTATCTCTTTGCATTTTATCTCCAAGCATTCAGGTTTGGTATTTATGCGACGCTTAGTGAAGAAGAAAAATTTTATAGCGGTCAGGCGGGAAGAAGGAGGGTTTTGTAAAAAGCGAAAGTTGTACAGGTGGAATAAACGAACAACAACTAATTCCTGTATTAGGATACAGGAATTACTATTCTTTATGGTGAATTAGTTTTTATTATATTAAAAATGTATATAAAATAAAAATTCAAAAATAATTGGATAAGGTTTCAAAACCCCCTCCCCCCTCCGCTGATCGAACGGAAATTTTGGACAAGCCTTCCTTTTAATATGCTAAGACAACCCCTAAAGGAATTTTTGGCAACGTGCAATAGTTTTTGGGTTTGGGTTTGTTTGGGTTTGTTTAGATTTTGTAGGTTTGTTTGTTTGGGTATATTTGTGTGGACAAAAGGGGGAGCGCGATACCATATATAGGTATGAATGGAGACGTAGCAGATGTAGATACAATCGGCGCGAGTTAAAGAAAAAGCTTTCAAATTCAATATCTCTAAAACTATTGCGAGTCGCCAAAAATCCCTTCAACCCCTTCGTTGGCAGAGAGAATTCGACAAAACGTGCCCAAAATGGGAGGAAAATTTTTTTATCCTGAAAACTTGTACTCTGGGATTTTTGAGGGTGCTGATTACGAATCTGAACTCAAAATTCAGGAATTCACAATGACGAACAAATGTAGCGAATGAAAATACAAATAATACAGATTTATTTAGATGAAACTCGATACTCAAGTTTCATATATTTCCACCTATTTATTGTATTATGCTCCATGTTACTGAATTCACCATGAAAAATTCCTTCATTTTGAGTTCAGCATCACACTCAGCGTCCCCGAAAACCCCCGAGTACCGAGATTTATGCAAATCGAGCCGTTTTTTGCACTTTCGTCCGCCATATTAGATCTGCCATTAAATTTTTTAGAATTTTTTGTTCAGATTCGTAATAAGCGACCTCGAAAATCCCAATGTACCAATTTTTATCTAAATCGAGTAAAATTTTCAATTCCAGTCCGCCATTCTAGCGCCGCCATTTTGCGTTTTCAAATTTAAAGTTCAGATTCGTAATAAGCGACCTCAAAAATCCCGGAGTACTAATTTTCATCTAAATCGAGTAAAGTTTTTGATTTTTGTCCACGATATTCGCGCCGCCATTTTGAATTTCCAAATTCGGACTTCAAATTCGGATTCAGCGAGCCCAAAAACCCCCGCGCGAGGCTCCGGTTTCAAATCAGAGCAAGTTAAAGGGAAATAAAGGTTGACGCACTATTGCGTCAATGCCACACAGGGCACGGAATTATTTGACGACCTATTGCGTCAATGCCAACGAAGGGGTTAAGGGTTGTCTTAAAATATTAAAAGGAAGGTTTGTGCAACATTTCAGCTCGCTCGGAGGGGGGGGGGGTTCGAATAATACATTATATTATATTATATAACCTAAATAATATATTATATTATTCGAATAATACATTACATTATATTATATAACCCAAATAATATATTATAATATTATAATTATAATATCATAAATCATTATTTATTATAAGTAAATGTGAATTCCTGTACTATGATACAGGAATTATTATTACACATAATAAATTATGATTCATCATAAATAAACATCAATTCCTGTATTATAATTCAGGATACATTATGATTCATTATCGTTATTGATCTAAATAAAATCAGAAAACCAGTTTTTATTTGTCATTAAGGATGTTGAGTCCCTATGAAACATGTCAATGTTAATTGTTCAATAAATAGCTTCTTAATCGTCATGAAATGTTTACACGACCTCCTGAATACTTCATGTAAAAACATACCAAATTTTCAGAATTCTATCATCATTACTTCAACCTCCTTAAGGGTTGAAATAAAAAATGATAAGAAAATTCTGAAAATTTGGTATGTTTTTGTATGAAGTATTTAAGAGGTCGTGTTAAAATTTCACGACGATTAGGAAGCTCGTTATTAAAAAATTAACATTTTGTTAAGAACAATTTTTAAAAGAAATTTAAAAAAATGTATCAATAAACTTCGTTTTGTTTCCGTCGCTTTCAGTATATTGTAGATATTATAAAATTGAGAGGTCAAAAAAAAAACTTGTTGCAAAGTTACATCAGTTTCCATAAAACAACATTTAATTTGTGAATGTTAATTGTTCAATAACGAGCTTCCTAATTGTCGTGAAATTTTTACACGACCTCTGAAATACTTCATACACAAACATACCAAATTTTCAGAATTTTATCATCATTTGCGATTTGGGACTCAACATCCTTAAATGTATTCCACGTTGAGTCGGGTGTGGAAATGATTGAAAATGTCTTATTTCGTCTTACTGACAAATGTCATAAACGATTACATACGGTAATTTTCCTGACTCTTCGTAAGTGATTACGTTATGCAGTGAAATGCCAGCCCTATGGCTTCTCGTTGAGGACACCGGGTGCTCGGAGCCCTTGACGAGGTTTTCGCGTTTTTTATAACATGCGAAGGGAATGCAGCGAGAGAGGGAAAAAACGTATAGAAGAATCGGCGATCGTTCTGCGCCCAGAAAATTCCCATCGATCGACCTCGTATAATTTCATTCGAGCACTCCATCAATTCTCTGACCGGTGCTCGGGTTCGATAACGATCGGAAAAACGTTCGTCGGGGTATTTCAATTTACGATTATAATCCATTAGGAGAGGTCGTCCCGGTGTTACAGGTACTCCTATACCGTCATCCTGCGAGCACACGGTCGCTCCCACCTCCGTAGAACGAACGAACGATGAATCCACGTATGGAAGCCAAGTACGATCTTGACATCGACATCAATGTGACGAGTAGAGACGTTTCCCCCACCGTTTCCTCTGCACATTATATTGCCCCGGTGATTTATAGATCGGACGAGAAAATTTCGAATTTCTTCGTGGAACTTGATCGTGCGAAACGTTTTGAACGATAAAGGAATATCAGTTCCCGATCGATTGATTGAAGCGATTCGTTTCAATGGTGAAGTCGAATTCGCCAAAATGGACCATTGAGGACTCCAATTGGGGGAAGCGAAAAGGGGCGAGAAAAATGTCGAAAGATCGAAAGTCGTCAGAGAACCAGAATCGTAAAATGGGAATGACATCTGTGGTCCAAATAAAAACGATTTACATCTACCAATTCCTCGTTAATTTGCTGTCGATCAATGTTTTTACGAATCACGATTCTCGGGGTTTTAATGGAGAAATAAAAGCGTATCGATCGTAAGCGCCTATCGTAGTCTGCTATGTGGAGCGTTGTCCCAACCGTACAAGCAACAACCCCTCGAAGTCTCGAAGAAAGTAGGCGACAGTCTCTACGAGGATTCCCATACTACTGCGCCGCACCTAGGCGAAAGGAAGCCATTTCCACACGTATGTGTTGGAGACCGCGTTTTCTCAGTGCAAGCCAAGAAACTGCCGGATATCTCTTTCGCTGGTCTGTTACGCGCAGCCCAACCACGTGCAACAGGCTACACGTTCCTTAAATTCCTTGGGAAAAGCTGAAAAGAGGTTGCGTGTGTGTGTGTGGGTGTGTGTGGGGGTGGCTGAGTGTGGGTGTATGTATAAGCGTGTGTGCATCACAACGCCTCGGGCAGCCACAAGAGACGCGTGTTTACCCGTCGTTCCTGAGGGTTTTCCTTTATCCCTTCGAGGAACCATTTTTCATTTTGCTTCTCCGTCACCTTCGGTGTCTTCCGTGTTGCACCAGGTCTGTTCACGATTCATTATGAAATGTCCGGGCATCAACCCGCGTGGAAAAATCAACCACTGACGCAAAAGACCACTGACTTCCAAGATATACAGCCAAGGCTCCCATGAGGTCGTAAAAGCGCAACATCATCAACGGATTCCTGGCAACGCTGACAAAATGGAAGTCAAAAGCAGATGAAAGCTGACAGAAGAACAGACGAAGCATAGAAAACGAAAGCCGACCATCTGGTAGAAGAGTTTTTTTTAGCAAGTAACACATGCGTAAATCCAATGATGGTCGGTCATTCAATACTTTGTCTAGGCTACATCCATCCCAACAGTTTCCGGCATACTTTACAGCGGTAAAATAGACAGACGGAGAAAGATTTTATGACGGTCTTTGCTATTTAGCGTATACAGGTTGAGGCACATAAAGTGTTACAGAGCAATAGCACTCAAACTATTATTCATATCCAAAAATGTTTCGGACAAAAGTTTTAGTGTTAGGGAAGGCCGTCATACTGGTTCACCCTATTTTTTTATCGGCGGAGGCACTGAAGCTACGTCAAGGTCAACTCCACTTTTTAAAATGGAAACATGTATTTTCTTTTATGACTTTATTACCGATTTTAAGACGAATTCAGCGACCTACAATAAAAGGTCATTCTAGTCACGCAGAGTATGAAAATAGTCGAAATATCGGAATCATCACCTTCAAAGGATCCACTGACCTTGGTTTGGGTCTACCCCAGAACATGCTCGAAGTGATGACCCTCGACTTGTAAGCACTTGTTAATTCGCTGATGAAAAGACCGCCTAACTTCAGCCAACATTTATAGTGTAATTTCGGTACATGTTTGGCGTATTCTTTCTTTCATGTCGTCAGGCTTGGTAAGTGCTACCGCCATTACGCGTTCTTTGACAAAACCCCATAAAAAGTAATCTGGCGAACGAGGTAGCCAAGCTACAGGGCCGCCTCGTCCTATCCACTTTTCACCAAAAACCTCATTCATCACTTGTCTTGAACACAGAGCATAATGGGGTGGTGCACCGTCGTGTTGCACCCACATATTCATGCGAACATGCAACAATGCCCAGCACCATCAACATATCAAAAGATTCTTGAAAATCGTTCATTTTCGCGATCCGATGTACTCACATTAGAAGGTAATGCGTGACTAAATGCGTGACTAACTGATATGTCAACAAAAAACGCGCACTTGCTGCCGATAAGAAACATTGGTATCGTAAGAAATGAAAACAGCGATCAAACAAGTGTTTACAAGTCGAGGATTATCACTTCGAGCATCTTCTGTAGGTAGACCCAAACCAAGGTGAGTGGATCCTTTGAAAGTGATTATTCCGATATTGTTCGATTTTTCGACTATACAATCGAAAATACATGGCTCCAATTAAAAAAGTGAAGTTGCTCTTGACGTAGCTTCAGTATCTCTACCGATAAAAAAAATAGGGTGGTCCAGTATGACGGCCTTCTCGAACACTGAAACTTTTGTCTGAAAGATTTTTGGATATGATCAATAGTTTTAGTGCTATTGCTCTGTAACACTTTATGTGTCTCATCCTGTAGTCTATTCGTCCATTCTGGAGGGAAGATTCACGTGAGAGGCAAGTTGGCGCTCATGTCTTTGTTGGACTGCAAGTGATACACACTGCTTCAGGGCTTGCCTTGAGAAACGGAGGTTATAACGATGATGGAAATACAGAATTGGAAACGCGTTTCGGGTTTTAAGCTGTGAGGAATATCTGGGAATTACGCAACTCTGAGAATAAGACTCCCTCCGGTCATCGCGGTTCACTGGCTTCTCGGTTTATCATGGCTCCGAACCATATGTTCAAAGCTTGGAGAATGAAAACCCGGGCGTTCAAGTATTGCACAAGAGAATCTTGGTATTCCCAATGTTTGTAATCCTGATTACTTGTCCAGTCAAAGGTTTGGGTTTGGTGCAATCTCTGCCCACAGTAATTTTCCGTCTTCATCTACGAGGTTAATCGGAAACCGCCCTTATTCTTCGCACCACAAAAAATCGTACAGCGCGTATTTGGTCCGGTCAGTTCCTGGACGCTAGAGCGGCCATTAAGAGCACGGACGGAGCTCGGAACGAAGCTCAATAGAGAAGCTAAGGGGTGGAAAAACCCCCAGAGTGACTTCGCCCAAAATGCTTTTCCGACTATCGGGTCAGGATCACTTGGCATTATGTACAATCCATTGGATGCTCCTGGAACTTCCCATATGAGCCATCGCTGCTCCCGAGTTCACCATGGCAGAACAGATGAGCAACTAGCTATGGCAACTTCGCATCCATGCAGTTGGAAAAATGTTACCACGAAGATCATCAAACTTCTGCCAGAGTCGAGATTGAAAGAGGTTCGGTCTCTTGGGAAGGAACAATAAAGGAGCTAATTTGTCAGAACAAATGATAAGAAGTGAATATGCCACTTATATAGGGCTGATAGTGATAGGATGACGAATGGTCCCGTAACATCTCGCAGTCTCGAGGGAACCCGCCGTCGAAAAGCTTAGACAGTATGAGAGCATCAATTCGCTAGCAGGCCTCGCCAAATAGATTCAGACACCTACATCAACCAACGTATATGGCACGATGAAGAATGATGGAGTATGCGCAAAACGAGGACCAAGGCGGATTAACAAAAAAGTCGAAGAGCTCTCGCGATTCCCTGCTAGTAATCCTTGTTCGTACAGTCCTATAGGCATGGAAGAGATAACTGAAGATCAACGCCCTTCGGAACTGAAGTACTGGGAGGCTGAAACGAGTCTCTCTTCTCCATTCCTCTGGTATTTAGGGCTCATTGTTCTTCAAGTGGCTTTCATATATCAAAAACGAATCCGTATTTCGTGAAACCCCTGCTCCAACCGCTCGCCAGTCTACGTTAAACTCACCATATCTTGGAACTTTCGAGTTCTTCATTTTAAACGAGACTCGACCATCCTTTTTCATACTGTGGAATCTTCACTCGGCTTGAGGCTGTTTCATAATCCATCAGATTTCAACTAGCGACTTGGGTGATCACCAACTCTTGACTCTAATGACTTTTATACTTCGGAGTGTCCTACGACGATCAGAGCAACTAGAAAAAATGTTCACCTAGGCAATGTGTGAAGACGAATAAGCGTGTCCAATCATCTCAACAATAAAAAAGTGCCCTGCAGAACTGGGAAAACACGGAATCATGACTTGTTCGTTGAGATGTCGATTCCTATCGTCATGTTTCGCCAAAAGTACCAAACAAATCCACGCATTTCATCCTCGTTGCCTCAAAACAAAGAAAAACCCCAACAACCTATGGTCCTCGATTGCTCCAACCTAGTATTATAAATCTATAAATCTATAAATCGACGTAGCTCGAAGGGCCATATGTATGCTAGATCGACCAGGACCAAGCGGCTATTCATCCAGCTAAAATGAGGCCAATCTTCGATTCCCTCAAGAGTTGAACGCGCATGTTTTCAAGCGACGTGAACGTACTTTTCACACCAGCATCAGAGCCAGATAAAAGCCGAGTTTGGACGATATAGCGTCTCTCTTAAGCGTCGAAAAGCATTACCGCAGAACGCAATACCACCTTACTGCTGATGACATATCACTCGCTGAAGAATGCGTATACAGAAGAGAAGAATCGAAATACTCCCTCGAACCTGCTGCTCTTTTCCCCTCGTTTCTTTTCCTTTTCTTTCCTGTCTTTTCTTCGTATCGTTCGTTCCACCCTCTTTATTTCTCTTCCCTATTCTCTTGTGCCTGTAAACCTCGCGTAGTTTTTACCTCATTTTCAAAACACGCATCGCACAAATGATCGAATCTCACCCTCATCAACCAGATGGATTACACTGCACACGTACGCACTTCTACACACAGGCCTATACGTCACTTCCAACGTATGGGCTTCTAACAAAAAGACGGGTGTAACCCAGATCAGTTTATGCGTAATATGATGCGAATTACGACCTTTTGTCCGCTCGCGCACGATATGGTGTCTCAGCTACCATGCTTGTGGATATTCCATTGCCGCTGGATTGACATATCAGCGACGAAACTATCTCGGGCATGTTTTACACGAGATTGCATGCAGCACTTACAAATAACGTCAAATGCACACTTTGTACATGTGTATTTGTCTGGATGTGTGTGAGACCCATATATATACGTACATATATATGTACACACATTAACGCGTTATTGCATGCGGCTGTGGTAACGAAACTTCCTCCGCTCTCTGGTTTTCGCGCGAGATCTACCGTCAACAGCAGTGATAGCTTTCCGGAAAATTTGCAACCAGTAAATTTTCCACAAACTCTCCTGTAACGGAATGTTTTACGTATATGTATCATGTGATAGAAGAGAACAAATTCGGCCAACCTTCATCGTATTTCAGGCATAAAAGCACCCGTGAAATAATATTAACGTGTGCGGTTAAAACTTGGGCGCTGTGATGCATTCTCTCGTACGTCTGATACACCGCGCAATTATGTACTAACGAGCATGCCCACAGACGCTATATGTATTCTAAATAATACATGACGTATACCGGATGATTGTGTTTTCTGACTAGGAAGACATACCCAGTATATTGGGAATGTCTTTCTAGTTAGAAAACACATATCTAGCTTGGTCTAGTTTCCTAGTCAGAAAGTACAAATCAAGCTCGATGATGTTGGTAGTCCATGCAGGAGTTAAAGTGCTGGCTGCTAGTCTGGTTGGTAGTAGGTGAATGGATTGATAGTCCATGCAGGAATTGAAGAGCTGGATGGTAGTCTGGTTAGTAGTTGGAAGATGATGTTGGTAGCCCAAGCAGAAGCTGAATAACTCCTGCATGCATTATCGACATCATCGACAGTTCACTAGCCATTTATGAAGATTTTGAGACAGTGCTAGGGAACACGGTTGAGTAAAAGAGTGCTTGCATATTGAAAAGGAAAGGACGTATAATATTTCGGAGTGTTTCCCCGTCCGGTTATCGGACGAATAAGCGTATGTTATTCGTCCGGATAACGGCTCAGTTCACGCCGTATTTCCAGTAGGCGTACATATTATTGTGATTCGTGTAAGTGAGTATCCGGACGAATAACACACACACATATATATATATAAATGTCTATATAAATAAATATATAAATCCGGAAGAATAATTTACACGTAGCCATCTGAAGAAAATCTTTATAATTTTGTTTGGGTTTGGATTCGGTGGTTGTGTTTGGGTTTGGGTTGGTTGGTTTTCTTTGGGTTTGGGTTTTTTTTGTTTGTGTTTGTGTTGTTTGGGTGTGTTTGTTGGCTTTGGTTGGATTTGGGTTTGGGCTTAGTTTGTGGGTTGGTATGTGGGGGTTCGTATGTTTGGGTTTGGGTTGATTTCTTTGGGTTCGTGTGTTTGGGATTGTTTGTTTGGGGCGCAGACAAAGTTTCATGGTCATATTATCTCGCGCCGCGGCAATGTGAATTGGCCACAAAAATCGTGCGATTTGACGCTATTGGACGTCTTTCTTTGGGGTTTTCTCAACGGAAAAGTGTATGCCAATGATGTACAGGCCATTCCGGAGCTCAAGGAAGCAATCGGACGCACCATTGATGAAATTAATCCGCAATTATGCCAATATGTTATTGAAAATTTGTGACGAGGTGGCCATTTATCGGCTATTGTGTTCTACACATGACCTCCATGATTGTACCTTGTATGAGAATACAAATAATCGTACTTTTCAAATAGATAATACGTTTTATTAAGGAGTGAGATGCAGTCCGAGGGGTGAAAAAACGAACATTCTCAAGAATTTTTTTTTATAGTCATTAAGTTTGTTTTAAAAAAGTGGTTACACAGACTTTTTATGTTATATTTCAACTTGACTTGTGCAAATTTTCAAAGAAAAATATTGATTATTTATAAAAAATATCGCCATCTTTGTCCGACCCACTTCGGCATGTAGTGGTTTGCGGTGACCACTATAATTCAAAAACCACTCTATGGATTTTGAAGAAATTTGGTGTGCTTATTGATAGCATTATGAAATAGTCCTCAATTTTCATTTTTGTTGAAAATTTCTATTTTTTTTAACAATAAACGAGCGATTTTTTGGTCGAAAATCGAAAGTTATCTGTCGGAAGCCGCCATTCTGTTAATTTTTGAAAAAAAAGAAAAGCTCCGATTAAGGACTAGTTTTTAATGCTATTAATAAGCACACCAAATTTCATCAAAATCAGTCGAGTGGTTTTTTAATTATAGTGGTCACCACAAAGCACTACATGCCGAAGGGGTTCGACAAAGATGGCGATATTGTTAGAAATAATCAATATTTTTCTTTGAAAATTTGTACAAGTCAAGTTGAAATATAGCATAAAAATTCTGTGTAACCACTTTTGTAAAACAAACTTAATTACTATTTTTTTTTTAATTATTGAAATCGCTCGTTTTTCACGCCTCTGACTGCATCTCACTCCTTAATAAATCAAAATGTGAGGTCATTTTGAGACACCCTACATAAGTACATGATATTTGCACTCCGAGATTGTATTGACATCCAAAAGACATTTCTGGAGGTAGTGCTCCTATTTTATGGAAAATTTCACATCGAGCAAGACAGATTAAAGGAGCAGTTAAAGAGGTTTCCTTTTCTCTCATTTTTCTCACGAAAACGTCAACCTCTCCCATGTAGAATAAGAATTGCGTTTGTTTCGTGATTTTCCTCCCGTCCGTTATTCCGGAGTTCTCCCTTGCGGAAGAACAAATAGACTTGAGAAACTAGGGGAAAACATAGAACGGGAACAGGAATACTGTCGAGTGGGCGAGATGATGGCTTGTCTTGGGGAATAAGTGTTTGCCGGGGCGTGACATAGACATGAAAGACTGCACGCATTCTTGCACGTGAACACTCGTCGAACCCTTGTTCTCTCCATCTCCTGCCGGCCAAATACGGATAATTAGCAACCCACGATTATACTACAGCATATTTCGCATCTTTGGAAAATGTTGACTCAATCCATTTTTACGCATTCATTCTGCTCTCTAACATGTATAGCTTTTCCGTAGTCGTAAATTCTTCAATAATCTGATATTACGTTCTGCCGCGGAAATACAAGATAACGCGGATAATAAATAATCAAACGAAAAATGGAAGCTTCCACCGATCTTCATTAAGCACGACTGCTATCGTAATCTTCTGTGCTCGTAAATCCAATTCGTTCTCATGCGCGCGCTCCAGGGTAAGCATGGCTATCGATAAAAGCGCATAATCTGTATGCACGCGTATTTATTCGTGAAATATTTCACTGAAATGGAACACTTTTCTATCAAGCTCCGGCAGTTCTTGCGATTCTTTGAAATTTACATCTTCGTCGTCGCGGAAAAAACTTTGACATAGGATTGGATATTGATAAATGGTAAAGTCGTCATCGAAGTCAATTATGCTATTTTTCGTATTGTCGTTCAACGTATTACCATGAATTGAATATGAAGACAATAATATACTCACTGGTGCACTGCAACCGTGATTTGCGCGGTTTGTTTTCAGTCGTAATTTCAATTTTGTTTTCGATTAATAAGAAAAAAACGTCTGCGTCTCAAAATTACTCGAAGAAAGCATGATGAATACAACAAAAGTCTGTATTGTGGATATAAAGCACGTATTCATATCACGAGTTCCAAATTGAAGTAGGAAATCCATAAAAACACCCAAAGGCAATCCCTAATGTATCAGGTCCATTACAAATTCCAAATAAAATGCATTATCTAGCCCCACCGGCTGTGAATGAAATCCGGTATATAAATGAAGTCTAATCCGCCGCATACGAATAACAATGACATCCGTTTGGATGCATGAGGAACTGCATTGCCAATCGACCCGAATAGGTTACGCAGCGCATAGCAATTCGCTTCGACGGATTACAGATTACGTTGATGATTTCCAATCTAGCTGACTAGTTTTTGGATGAACTTTGCAATCGTGCGATCCAGCTACATGAATTGAGAATCCAGTTGATTCAACGGGATGAGATCACCTACTGCAGTAGGCGAAATTGCAGTTGGAAATCGTTATTCGACTGGATGGGGTGCAGATCGCAATAACAGAATGGGTTACCAATTGCATTTCTAGTTTTTTTCCATCAGCCACGTTGCATTAACTTGCTAAGTTGGAACACTTTTTAAACATAGTAGAAAGTAGAAACAGCGGTGGAGAAAGACAGAGAAAGATGGAAATCGTCGAGGCGAAGAAGTGGGAAGGAAAGAGAATGGGAAGAGACAAATTCGAGTCTTGTCAGTGCAGATAGAGGAAAGAGAAGAAGACAAACGGCGAAGGGGTTGAGCAACTGAAATTGTAGGAACTTAAAAAGAAAGGGGTGGTTTCATGACTAATAAAAGTGTTTTTCTCGCGTGTGCAGACATTCGGCGCATGTTTACCGCACTGTATCACGCTTTATCGCTCGTAAAAGTCCCCACGGTGGGTAAAGAAGAATGAAAATAAAAGAAATAGAACGACAGGCGAGGGCCTTGACGGGGCGAGCTCAGTCGTTACAAAAGGAGACAACTCCTCTCCTCTAATGTTGAGCCAGAGCTTTTTTTCCCTAAATCCCATTCTGCACTCTGTATTTTCCTTATCTCATAGCAGTCAGGCACGGACTGCCGGACATTTAAATACAACGTGAAGAGAGCCGAGTCACGTGAGCAACGGGACGAGTAAACACTTCAACAATGCTGATATGCATAACGGAGCACTTAAAAAAATATCTAAAAATATCGGTCCTTTTTCAAATCTGGATATAAAGAGAATGAATCATACATTTTTAGGTCGGAGATTTTTTTCATCATCCAGACTGAACCCTCATATTTTGCAAGATAAATCATTCTGAGTGGTGTCTATGATGAGGGACCCTTCAAGGTGAGATGAAGGCCGCTCACAATGAACATCACTTTGGTGTGCGACTTAGATTTTGTTGAAACTCAGGTACATGGTAAGGCATAAAAAATATCAGATATATTTTATATCGGCGTAAAAACGGTTTTAAGGGGTCCAAGCGCCCCTTACAGCGAAGGATTCTAAGGATTGATTTGGCAGCTCGCCCACAAGCAGTCCACCGAATTCAGCATAACAGAAACGGACATTATTCTAACGTTGAAAGATGAGAAAACCACTTGGGTACATTGGGAAGAAACCCCAAAATTATGGGATTATTAAATTATAGGAGATTAAAATTATGGGAGATTTAAAATGAAAATGTTGGGTTTTGGGGGAAAGTAATGGTAAATTTGTGTCCAGGGAGTAAAAATACTTCGATATAGAATGAGAAAAAGGATATTAAAAATTCGGTTTCTGCACTCAATCGCCGCTCATTCATTTTCGTTTGGATTAGAAACTCCGCTTGGCATCCATTCTCTTCGTTATCATCTTTCCTTCAAAATGCCGTTTGATTCATGCAGTTCCGCTGACTTTAATATTTTTAGTAGAATTTCAAAATCATCCAATCGTTTTTTGCGCGTTTTTCCAGACCCATTTGACACTTTTTTAACAATTTTTTTCATGGACTTTTCGGAATCTCTTCCCCAATCTCTAAGTCTTCCAAAATCCTTTTCAGAACCCTTCCATTAAATTGATATCATTCAAACAGAACCTACCCTACGGTTGTGTGATATTTCACGATCTTAGCAATTCCGGAAAAGCGACCGAAAGGGTACATAAAGTTTTTTTTTCGAACTCAGCTACTTATTAAGAGGCTATCCGATATAAGATTTACCAGCTGATTACGAATATCACCGAGCTTTTGTCGAAGGCTCAAAATTACGTCGGCAAAACACGAAAAATGTCTTGCCACACACGCTTGACGATTTTTACAAAAATTTTGCATTTTTTACGAGAAGTCATTATGAAATCGTGTTCAGAAGGGTAAAATGTACCAAAGAAGAATTATAAAAAAATATAAAAAATCCAGAATGTTCCCCCATCTCAGCCACCTCCCGTTCGGTTGTGTGCACGACGAAGCCGAAAATGGAGAGATGACTGTCGAGTAGAAGTTCGCTACCGAGGATACAGATACAGAAACCGGGGAAACGAGATACATGTGCTGAAATGGGCGACGAGCACAATGCGCGATCTATAGAACGAGCAAAAGAGCCAAACAAAATATAGCGAGAAGCCAGAACAAGGAAACGAGAGCGTGTGGAATACGGAACGAGCTGTCAGAATGGATCGCCTTTGCAGAGATTCGCCTGACCGATCCAGAGTATCGGGCTTCGACGTTTTCAAGTGTATAGCCGTTTCCATCTTTTCATCCGTCAGCCGGACACGTAACGGCGTCGTCTGGGCCTTTGGTATCGACTCTTGCCGCTCGATCCGGAATATCCAGGGCAATTTTTTTTACCCATACACGTTCAGCGTATGGAGTACCACATAAGCAAATACGCGGAAAAAATCGTAGAGCAATGGTGGATACTCGGGAACGCCGTAATCATGCAACCGGATTTCCCACCGACTTTGGAAAGGCCCTCGCTGAAAATGGCCGATCGGTCCATTTCCGCTTGTGTCATTGGTTCAATTCCTTTTTGCTTTCTTCTGAAGGGTTGCTCCCTTCTCCGATCTGGTGAAATAATCGACTTCAACCGTTTAATTCGATGCACCTACACAACCGCGTGAAAGTCACCAGGAGCCCTTTTCGTCTCCTTTGGTGGATTTGTTTGGACCTGTCAACGCGCCTTTTATTGGATAGCGGTGATTAAAAAAGCGGGGTCGCCCACGGTGATAACTGGCAAAACGGCAGGGTGTTGGTCAATGACTATCGGCCGGGAGAGCCAGAGAGAAAGAGAAAGATAAAGGGGGAGGGAGAGAGAGAGAGAGAGAGAGAGAGAGAGAGAGAGAGAGAATCGCCCGATGATTAAGCTCGACTGCGTCGTGTTTTCTATACATCTCTGTATTGCCATATAGTAGACGTTCACCCACGTGCACCTGTGATGCACACCATCAACGTGGCCTTATACGTGCCTACGTACACGTGGATCCGCATCAACTCTCCCCTGTGCGGGCATATCCCTCTCGCTCTCTATGAATCAGCGCTTTGGGGGCCCTCTCATCGCTTGCTCACGCTCTCCAGTCGAGTCCCGGTTAGCTCTCTTATTAGCTGTCCATGCCTTGAATGGTGGGTGGATAAAGAGAACAGCCGCGCAATCTCTGTGTGCGCGTTCGTATTCCCTCTCACTTCCTTTCTCTCTGGGTTACGGCGGGCCGGGATTGAGTAGCGTTGGCTGGTGGACTGTATGCGCTTTTCTCCGCGAAGATTGCCGATATTATGAAAAATCGTGCACGCGAAAGAGCTACTCGTCGCTACTTTTCCATACTTTTCATCCTCCTCTGCCTATATCTTCATCCGACCCCACAGTTACGTGCACTTTACAAGAACCCTTTAAAAGCCATTGGACTAAAAGAACTCGCCAGGCTATAGTTAGAGGAAGAGGGAAGAAACGACCCTGAGAGGGACTCGAAGTGAAGATTTCCTTTAAGAGTTGTGGCAGCGTTGATTATCAAGCGATCTACCACTTCAAGAACTTATCATAATCTTTTTCCTCTTCACGACACGCCGCTTTAAGGATCTCAGTTAGGTTTGGTCTGTCGTTGCGTTCTCAACGAACGTGAGAGCAGGGATTCATGTTCCTGAAAGAGCATTTTTTCTGCACACTTTCATCGACTAGTCGTTAGGCTGGTACAACATGTGGAGGGCTCAGGGGAGCAAATAAGTTTTCGGCCTTTTTTCACGAAAATAATGGTTTGTTCACTTAAAACCAAGGTACATTTGAATCGGGAAAGTAACCTTCAAATACTCGTCTTCAAATTTTTGGTCGTCCTGCTCTCTCGCCACTCTCGAGGTCGGAATTTCCTCTCCGGAACCTTTGAAACCACTTCTTCACGCTACTGATGGATGCGGTATCTTCCCCCAATGCCTGACAAATCATGTACTTTAGCCTCGGAAATATTTTGTTTCAAGTCGCAGGCAAAAACCATACAGTGCCTAACATGCGCGGTGTTGCAATTTATTTTGCTCACTGTGCTCACGATGCATATTTTGAGGTTATGTTGAGTCATTGGTCCGGAAAAATAGTCTTCTAGATTGGTGTTGTGACAACAGACCTAGAGGGAACATTTGTTCCTTCGAGTATTCAATCCAGTTGTTTTGACTCTCAGGTCGAGAACTTATTTGTACACCTGATAATCGATGATAATGATAACCTCAAAGGAAATCAGTGTAATTTGGTGAAAAAATAGCCAACGTCGCAAATCGCTCGAAGTTTATAACAGATAATTCTCGAAATGTATAATATGCTTACTTCCTCCATGTAGACAAGTTAAATCAAATAAAAGCATTAATGCTAAGCAGCCATTGCCAAGATCGAGTGATCGTGGCAAACACGACAATGTCAGCTTTACAAATTGCTGTTGGTAATCCGAAGATAGGCCTGGTAATCATACGTGAATCGCGGTACACACGCATTACAGAATGTCCCCTTGGTGTCGAGGGATATCGAATCTGCGTGACAATATCGTCGACCTTACCTCGATGCTGAGCCGACGTGGCGGTTGGCATCAATGGCCGCGTTGCTTGCTAAGAAGCTCCGGGATTATTCGTGCGTCGACGATTACGACCTCGTCGTCGGTGGCCGCTGCAGTAGTAGCGGCAGCGGCGGCGGGGGCGGCGACGTTGGTGGCCTCGTCGTCGTCGTCGTCGGGACGTGCTCGACGCGGCGCTAATCTTGTGGTCATCTCCACTCCGAAGACGGCCCTTCGGTCATCGTCCATCGGCCTAACGGGCTCTACACTCTGCGAACACCGACAGTCACCAGCCCTAAGTATTGCGTGCGACTGATCTTTTCGTTTGCATGATCTATTTCTACCAACGGGTTATCAAACAGAATGTTACAATATATCTGGAGAAAAAATCATCTTTGATATCCCGAAAAAGAGTCAGTGACACTTTCATCTCGTTATAAGGATTTATGTACAATTTATTTCGTTATGCTTTTTCTCACCATGTCCGCGAGTGAGACAACTTCTCGTGAAATTTTGTATTATTGTTAATTTTATTCATATTAATATCTTATGATTGCCAGAGGGGAGCCGGCAAGCACAGACAATGAAAAAGAGACAGTAGCAACAAAAAGCGGAACCAAACAGACAGACGAACGAGGACCCGTAACAGGCAAGACAGGGCAGACCGCGCGCCATGCCTCGAGGGACAGCTGTCCCCGTCAAGCCCCAGCACGAAAAGACGTATGCAGACCTACTGCTACAGGTAAAGACAAAGGTAGAGTCTACGGGGGATAAGTTGATCGTCAGGGGATAGCGCAAGGTAAAAGACGGAGAATTTCTCTTCCAACTGCAGACAAAACGAGCAGGGAGCGAAAGCTTGCAGCGCTCCCTCCAGAGAGCGGTCGGGCAGGAGGGGCGCATCTGGCCCATGATTCCCAATACCTCGCTGGAGGTTATGGACCTAGACTACGTCACGACTCTTGAGGAGGTTGCGACAATCTTCAAGCAGGGGACAGCACAGGAAGGAAATCTGAGAGTACACATTTTCGGCCCTAACAGATAGGGACAGTGCATGGTGATGTGCGAGCTGGAATCGCGGAGAGCCATAGACCTACTTGACAGACAGAGAATCACGATAGGATAGGCAATAGACCCACCATTGCCGCATCAGACAGGACGACGGTAACAAGGTGCTGCCGGTGTCTTCGTTACGGACACACGAGACGAAACTGTAAAGGACCAGACAGAACGGACTGCAGCTGGAAGTGCGGGGGTGTGGGCTACGTCGGTAAGACACGCCAAAACCGATCGACCTGGTTCCTGTGCACTGAGGTTAAAAAACTGGATGTGGCGCATCAGCCGGGCACCGGCTCGTGCGCCGTTTTCACGGCCGCACTAGGAGAAAGCAGAAACAAAGCAAGGACATGACGAAGGTCCTCCAGGGAAACCTGAACCAGAGTCAGATGGCACAGTTACTACTACTGCAAATAGCTGACTAACTCGACGCGACGATACTTATACTGTCAGAACAACACCGAGACGAGACAACGCCGACGTGGCTCACAAACACCAGGGGCACCGCCGCCATCTGGGTCAGGTACGACGCCGCTCTCCGGATATCCGGTCGGGGTGTGAGAGGTGACTTCGTCTGGGCCACGGTGGGCGCTGTCGCGTACGTCAGCGTGTACCTGACGCCAAACTGCGCCGTGGGGGAATTCGAGGAGGGGCTGTCTTTCCTCGAGGATGAGCTTAGGCTTACACAAGGGCTCGCAGTCGTTGCGGGGGACTTCAACGCGAGAGCAATAGAGAGAGGAATGACCTTGGCGAACAGACGGGGACGGCTCCTCCTGGAGATGGCCGTGAGGCTGTACCTAGTAGTGTCCAATACAAGAAATACGCTGACGAACAGAAGACCGGGCTTTAAAGACTCCATTCACGTGACGCTAACATCGTAGGGAACTTTCTCACAAATTAAGCGGTAGCGGATGGTCGAGGACGATAATGCCAGTGACCATCAGTATGTACATAGCCTTTGAAGAGGGACGGGACACAACAACCCGGCTCCGACGGATTCCATGGCCCCCGGGGTGGAACTTCAAAAGACTCGACTCGGACAGATTCTCGGAAGAGCTTATGGCAGCACCAGCTCCAACGGGAGACGTTCCAGACGAACTGACTGGACGACAAAGAGCCGAAAGACCGATAGACGAGACAACGAATTTCGTCGAGCGGCTCTGCAATGACTCAATGCGACGGAAACGCTACGGACGAAACAATCAACAATAGTACTGGTGGACAGACAAAATAGCGGCATGGCGGAGGGCATGCTTCGCCTGCTGGAGGAAACTCACTCGGGCGAGAGGTGGACCCGAAACAGAGACAAACAGAACAAATTACAGGACGGCATGGAAGAAGCTGACGACGACGATCGAGGACAGAAAACGGAAGTGTTGGAGCTGTGCGACGAGGTGGATCGAGACGCATGGAGCGCTGGGAACAAGATTGTAACCGGCAGGCTCGGACACCGCCCGGCATGATGGACCCCCGAACGACACGAAATATTATCGATGGACTTTCTCCGACACACAAGACAAGAACAGAGACAGAAGATGAAGACGAACCAGGCGAGATATCGCTCTTTGCCGAGGAGTAGCTCGAAAAAGCAACCGCCTCGATGAGAGCCGGGAAGAACCAAAACCGGACGGCATTCCGGGAAAGATACTACGGCCGATGAGCAACCTGAGTACTGGACACGACAGGAAAACTGTCCGAACAAATGATACGACCCACACTAACGGAAGCGATAGCAGCCACTGGAGGATTATCAGACAAACAGCACGGCTTCAGGAGAGGACGGTCGACAACTGAAGCGATCCGAGATGTGGCGACGGCCTTCCATCAGACTGGACAGCACTACCACGGGGCTCGTGCGATGGTGCTACTAGCAGCCCCGGGCGTACAGAACGCCTCCAACTCGGCGAGCTGGTTGGACATCCTGGAAGCGCTGAAAGGCGTTTTCGGGAGCCCGCCGTACCTCCTCCGAGTATTGAGGATGACAACCTACGAAACAGACGTATCACGTACGAAACGACGAACCAGAAACGCGGACGATCACGGCGAGGATCGCCCAGGGATCAATACTTGGACCGGACTTCTGGAATGGCGTATACAGCAGTCTGCTGTGGCTGGAGATCCCGCCGGCGACTTTCTTAGTTGCCAAGGCCGATGGCGTGGCAGCTGTGATCGTTAAATGCGACCCATATCTGGCCCAGCTACGACTTAACTATGTGATGAGACGGGTGGACGGATAGACCCCGACTGGCCACCGATAAGACAGAACTGATGCTACTAACAAGAAAGGGAATACTGATGATCATACCAACGACTGTCGGAACGGAAATTACGGAAACCAGAAATGAAATCCAGTATCTAGAGGCTACTCTGGATACCAAGATGACGTTCCGGCCTCACATCAGACTGACGGCTGGGAGGGCGGCGAAGAGAGTAAAATCTCTGAGCTTCCTGATGGCAAACGGATGACCTCCTGACGAGACACGAGTGCTTTGGACGATACTTATACAACATGAAGAGTACGGACTGCAGGGCGCAAATACTGTAGATAAGACCGAGACGACGCGAAACACTCCTCCTTTACATGTGACCGATGGACCGAGACGAAACGAAGACCTAGAGGCGTCAGTTGGAAAAATCACGTCAGATAAAATCGTCGGCGTGATGATCCAGGACAGCGAACGGTGGACCCTAGTGTCCACCTTCGTCGAGACTGTCCTTAGGAGTAAAAATGAAAATGGATGCTTGGGAGACTGAGCGAATGAGAAGGCACGTCACGGCACTCAGTAGCCAAGACGACGAAAGGATACGAAACAGACAAGAGGACATGGACAGGATGCCCGACAGGAAGTAATGCTAACGCAGTTTACGTCCGGCATCGGACAGAAGTGGATTACCCCCGTCATGACCAAAGAATGTTCCTCTTTTGGCCTGGAGAGGGGGTTTGACCGGTATGCCCTTTTGTGGAAACCTCTGGCCGAGACGGATGATCCCCTCCGACAAGCTTAACGCGGGTTGGTAAATAAGCAAAAGGTATTCGAAGTGTTGTCGATTACTACGATCTCCGATATCACTCATTCCAAGCTTATTTCGAACACCTATTTAGATTTGTATCATCGATACTGACCTTGAATGACCTTGAACGACTTTGACCCGCTAATGTTTTTTATGCAACTTGAGGTGCTCCACATGATGGTTGAAAAAATGTACCATACCATCTAAAAAAGTGGCGGTGACCTTCGCTGTGCGTCAGTGTTCCCACCGAAATAAAACATATTGGTCGCATTTAATGGCCCCCTTCACGCCGTACAAATTTTATCTGTAACATTTTTTTGTGGCATCAATAATTACCGAGTTATTTCTGATGGCAGAGATAAGAAGGACACCCTGTATATTGGAAGAGCGAGTGAGGAAGCCTGCAGAATAGTACCAGTGATTGGTCAGCCCACTGCTGGTATTTGATGATGCGTATTTATCATTACATAAATACACATCGATCGATCAGCTTATTATAGCTGCTTACGCTGTACAACGTTCATTACGCTCTTCTCGGTGGCTTGTATGTGCCGATAGGGCGAAAACGGTCTTTAATCTCGTTCAATGCCGCGCCAATGATGTCTCTATAGTATCGGCAATTTTTTTTATATTCATGCACCGAACATGCTGTTCCATGCTTCTATTAAAGGGTGGCTATTCTCGAATGAAACCGCTTTTACTCGCAATTCGAATAACGCAATTTATTTCGGGCCACGGTATTTTCTCGTTCGATTGGAGTAAATGGATTTGCCAATCATTCCCATGAGGTGTCGCCATTATCATGGGTATTTTAAAATAAAACAAAATAGGTAAAAAATAATTTTCTCAACATACAGCCTAATGATTACAATAATGAATATTAAGTAACACGGTAAACAAGTGGAAGAGCTGAAATTAATTACAATACAAAAATGAGATATGTGAAAGAGTGAGATGCTGCATTTTGCTGCCAATTTCTTATCGGCTTGTTTTCTCTTTCGATTGGAGTAAATGGATTTGCCAATTATTCCCATGAGGTATCGCAATTGTCATGGATATTTACAAAATGAAGCAAAATAGGTAAAAAATAATTTTCTCAGCATACAGCCTAATGATTACAATAATGAATATTAAGTAGCACGATAAACAAGTGTAGAAGCTGAAATTAATTAAAATACAAAAAATAATATGTGAAAGAGTGAGGTGCTGCATTTTACTGCCAATTTCTCATCGGCTAGTTTTTCCTTTCCCTCCTGATTTCCTTTCTGCTACTTTCGGAACATATGCTTAACAATATAAATGAAGTCGGCGCGATAACTTAGTAGAACACCTGGCGTATTTCATTTGCGATGAACGTGTACGTCGTTACTCGGAGATTAAAAGATAACATGGTCATTTCTGCAGTTAATAAAAGACGACCTACGGAGTCACATAGTCTTGTAAGTTCTGTACTCTATTTGTCATCGGAGATAGAAGGTAATTCTATAATAGCATGCTTCAGTGTTCTTCAACCACAGTGACAGTGGTTTTTCAGAAGAGTAGTACGCCGAAGTTTTAATAGAAAATTCGGGGTTTCGTTGAAACAGTTTTACAAAAATGTATAGCAATTTGGCTTGCATCTTAACTCATGTTTTATAAGAAATCGTGCTGTAACAAATTTTCTTGCTTCGTTAAAACCGTACGTAAACATTTACTCGTTATAAAAGTGTTCACGATAAGTATTATTTGAACCTATATTTACGTTAAATAATATTTCAATCGTATTTGCGGCAAATTTGCAATTGCCCCAAATAAAAAAGTTTAATGATGAATCATAGAGATAGCTATGCTCACGAGGGATTAAAGGGCATTTTCTTATAGGTGTCTGAGTATTCTGAAATGATAAGAATTATGTACATAAATGTAATTTGCATGCTCCTTAAGACGGGATGCAGAGATGTCTCATTACACCCAGCCTTTCCTACTGCATCGTGGTAAATGGGCATTCGTCAACGAGATGGTAAACTTCCACCGACTTGTCTCGAAAATGGGCTGAAGCTCTCTCTCTACTCTATTCACGAAGAAATGGAGAAAAGTAATTTTTCAAAGAACGGTCAACTCTGCGTTTGTTACCTGAATCCAGAAAATTTAAGCGAAAAGTTGACGCGTTAAAAATAATGTATTTAAGAATGAATATCGGTGTTAGTATCGATTTTTGCATATTCTCCTTGCTCACGTTCCATCGCGGGATACTAAGCTGATAAGTTCGCCTGACTGTACTCAGCCTTTACTACTGGTCGATTTCGTATCGATCTGTATATGCGGGCTTAAGGAAATATGGAAGTCTTCCAAAAATGCTAGGGTGAGTATAATAATTAGATGTATTAATTCGTTCATTCGAAGCTTGTATGCATAATTTGGATTCCACCAACCCGGTGAATGATAATAATGAAAAAAAAAGATATTAATAAAATAAATTATAATAAAATATTAATATTAAAAAATATATAATAAAATATTTATATCAATAAAGTTAACGATAATAAAATATTAATATTAATGAAGTTAACCATAATAAAATATTAATATCAATACAATTAATAACCATAAGATATTAATACTAAGAAAACTAAAATGTGCCGGACTCGCATTAATGTGTGGTGCGGCATATGGAAAAATAGAATTATTGGTCCACACTTCATTGATGATAATCAAACTGAAGTTAAGTGCGCTGCTTTTCTTGAAGAAATATTACCTGTGCTGCTTGATGATCTAGCCTTGTGGGATCGGCCAAAACTCTGGTATTTACGTGACGGTTATCCAGCTCATTTTGCACGGATAGCTCGCAATGTTGCCGACCGAAAATTTGGTAATAAGCAGATCAGCCGAGGATCACGAATAGGCTGGCCTGCTTGATCACCGGACTTAACTCCACTCGATTTTTCTTTATGGGGGATGTTAAAGAATAAAGTTTATCAAGATATGCCCACAACACCATCAATGTGTG
Organism: Ophion costatus; assembly: GCA_951751655.1. NCBI lineage: Eukaryota > Metazoa > Arthropoda > Insecta > Hymenoptera > Ichneumonidae > Ophion > Ophion costatus. The sequence continues at coordinate 10,603,286 of OX632366.1, read as the reverse complement.
TAACAGCATTACTCCGGAAAGCATTATACGATCGAAACAGTGTCTGACTGTCCGACTGCAAACATTTTTGGAGGCTGGTGGAGGTCATTTTCAACATCTATTGAAATGAAATACAAAATTTGAAAATATTTTCGTATCGATCCGATTTTCATCGATACTGACCTTGAATCACCTTGAACGACTTTGACTCCCTAATGTTTTTATGCGGCTTGCGGTGCTCCATAAGATGGATGAAAAAAATGTACCATTCCAATAAAAAAAAAGTCGAGGTGACCTTCACTGTGCGTCAGCGCCACCACCGAAATAAAAAAAAGTTGGTCGTATTTGATGGCCCCCTTCACGCCGTACAACTTTTGTCTCTTTAAACAATTTTTTTCTTCACTTTTCAATATGCTACAGAACGTTGTTCCCGCTCTCGCTTGCTTCAGGCAGTCATAGGAAACGTGCCGGACTGTCTCATCCCTTACTTCCCGCCGGACGTCCACAGCCCTCTTTTTCCCTTCGAGCTTTTATCGTAATTTGGAACGGTCGCAAAATGGCGAACGAATGTATAGTCATACTGTACCGAGTAACCTTTGAGCGTGAATTGCTATCGATATATTTTATAATTGTGTTTGATTACTGTTATCGGTAGAACGGGTTCCGAGTAGATTAGTTGTATTCAATGAAGCATGAGCATCAAAATTGAGCACAATTGCGCGAAGTACACTCACAATTCATCAGAGTCCGATGCGTACGGTTGGGGTGGTCAAATTATGAGGATATTCCAGCCGGCATATGTATTAATTATCTGAGGATTTATATAACGGATTACGATGGGATTCACAATGATTCTGTTATTACGATGTGCATAATGCAACCGCTTTGTGGTACTTCCAAACGCTTCTTTTTTCTGTTTCTTTTTCCATAATCTGCTGTTCGAAATTGAATGGGCCTTGGAACTGTTCTACGCTCTTCCTATACCTGTTCATTAGCAACGGTCCAAAAGTCCAATATCATTGATTGCCTCATGCATTATTAAAAATCTGCTCGCGTTTTCGCAATATAGAATTAGGAAAATTAATGAGTTTCGAAGTCACCCATTGAGGTCCAACACAAAAGATTGAGTCCTCCAGGAACGTTGTACAGCAGCACAGTGCTCGAAAAAAAATTAATTGGTGCTTCTGTTCTTTCATCTCGTATTCTCATCAACCAATATCCATGTTTCTCTCTTTCTCTGTCGTTATCTCTGGTGGTGCTACCGTTAACAAGACAAAGCATAGAGCTCCTTTTATTTCCAATAAGATGATACCCCAAATATCATTCTTCCACTATAAACATTCTTTCACTATCGTCAGTGGCAACTAGGCACCGTGTCGTTATTACACAAGTATTTTTACTTGACTTCAAAAATTGATCGAAGGCAAGGAATCTTCGGCAACGGGTTATGCAACTCCCACAAGTGTTCGACGTAATAGTATTATCAGTAAATGTTTAACTGCTGCAAAATATAGGTCCTAAGTTTTACTTCACATGTTTAACCAAAGGTCAGAAAATCAAGCATCAACCGTTGGTCATTCTGCACAAACCTCACGACCCAAGAAAAACGTTTATCAAGTTACCAAATTAGTAAATTATTTGCAAGTTTGAGCGCGCGTGTTGTTATAGATATCGTGCTATGCTTGATCAAATCATAACAAATCGTGCCGAGCTTGTATGAAATCAAAGATGCACCACAACATTGAAAGACTCAGCTCGTTGATCACCAGGTGATCAATGGCTGTTCCATCGTCATAGATATGTAGTTCTTCAATCGGAGTCCATATATGTACGACGAGTTAAACTCATCAAGCCAATGTCCTCTGGATTATCTGCTATTCTGCTTGAGTATTCTGCGTAGGTATATCGCAGGAGAAGATCAAACGTACTAAAAACGGAATATGCCTGGAGGGACAAGCGCTATGTCCTAACACATTTTTTAACTATGCATTACCGTATCTACACATATAAAAACACTCAAAGCTGTAATTGAACATGAAGCTCACGTATATGTTCGGTAAAATGGATGTGTATAGGTATAGCGAACCCATGCATATTTCATGGTCGACCCGACCTCGCGGTTTTCGGCGGCCCAAAAAGAAAAAGCGAGAAAGACAGAGTCACTGGTGCATACTATTTCATCCACGATATGCCTGTGTCTTTTACTCTTAGCCTCCATTTCTCTTCTCTGTCTCCCCCCCCCCCCCCCCCCACCCTCTCTCTCTCTCTCTCGCTCCCTCTCGGTTCCGCCTTGCCACAAGCCGCGACGTCATCGGCCTGCGGGCACGTTTCCCGCATCCGAAGCAACGTTAATAAGGCCTACCCTCTCGCTTTATCCAAACTAAGGCTGGTGCATGCGAGCAAGTGGTCCACGTCCTTGAGCCGCGGTCGCGGCTATGCTACGAAGAAGAGCGGGCAAGAGGGTATATCAAACGTCACATTTCCGTGGTGCGACTCCGTCGTGTCTCACGCGAAGAAATCTCAAGATGTATGACTTACACTCAAGAGAAACACATCTCGTTGCAGTGTGACCGTGGACTCCGCGGAGACTCATTGGCCCACATCTTTCACGGAAGTCACGCCATTCCCGAGCGCGTTTATACACGCGCTGTGATAATAAATAGATTCAACACCGACGCCTAGAGGATTCACGCTGCTCACACATGGACGCCAGCCTTAGAATGGATTCCGAACACTCGCGAAATAAAGAGGTGGAAGAGAAAAGCGTATACAACGAATTTTCGTTATACCAGATGATCACGCTTCGCAGTGATGTTTCTACTTGGTATACGCGTACGATAAGTTCAAGAAATTTGTTGATACACTCGAGGAACCAGGGCGTTTTTTTTGGCCTTGACACACCGGAAATTTACCATGACCGCGTAAACGGATGATTTCACGGGAGATTAGATTTTTCGAATATCATACAGGGATTCGGAGCTGTTCGAGACGATAAAATAATCGTAGAAGCACTTCCGGTGTACCTCGAGTCTCTCCAACTCTCCTTGCCCCTCTCCCTCTCAAGTTATTATTCATGGTCCAGCCATAGTCAGGCTACTTCCACATCCCTGGCTGTGGCTTAAGTGCTCAACTTTATTACGTGCAAGAAGTTGGTGGCGATCGACGGCATGTGCGCACACATCCAATCTCCCTCGGTTGCGAGGAATTTTTATCGCACGCAAGCGTCTAGAATACGTTGAACAAAATGGAAAAAGAAATTCCAATCTTGCCACAGAGGAAAAACACCGGAATTTTGCACCAAGTAAATCAGCCAACTGTCGCCCTCTTTCCCGGCGACACCCCCAAGTTGATAACGTATTTATAAAGCCGCCTGTATTGGCGATGGTCCACCCGGTGGGTAGGGAGATAGGAGGTAGAAAAAAATTCCAATACGCAAGAGATAAGCCTCTCGTCATTTCACTTATCGGATTAGGTTTATGATTACCCGAGCTTCCGTGTATTCATCGATGTTATGGCAGTTGCCGATGGATTCTACTTTTTTGCCATTTGCCTCGCAACCTTGCTTTTCTTCCATGTCTTCAACGATCATCCCTTTTGTCGAATTTGTGCTTTCTTGATTATCACTGCAGTTTCTACATTAGCCAAAAAATGACACGGCTGTGTCAAGTCTTGTTCGGACTTTTAGTGTTCTATATGGCGACGAGTGTCTGCAGGGCAACCGGCGATTATGAGGCCATTAGATCAAGGGGCAGGTAGTTTGGCTGCCCACGTATTGGACAGTGACCGGGGATGGTTAAACCCCTAATCATGAGTAAGCTCGAACGACGAGCTCATTCCAGCTTATCGTTCAAAAACGCCCCTGCTTTTCGCAACATCAAGTGGAGCTCATTAGGCTTCGTTTTTCGTCTACTGTGTAATTGTTCCGGGAAGATTATGGTCGAGCAATCTACTTTGCTGCTGTTCATCCTTTGCAAAAATACTACCTATCCTCGAACCGACGTTTCCGCCATTCGTATAGGAATCATCAGGTTCGTCAGAAGCATCGGCTAATCGATGAGACACAAGAAAATCATTGATCAATGCATAGTGTTCATATTTACCTTTTTCTCCCACACGACGTATATCCTCACAATGGACTCCAAAGCAAGATAGTAAACATGCTTCTCACCACGAAAACACTCACTATTATACACGATTACAACACGATTCTTCAGGCTCAAACGAAACCTCACTGATCAACCACGAAACACAAAGCCCAACGATGTCTCGAATGACCAGCTCGTAATAGAAACGAACTTGTCAATGAAGACGTTCTGGTACGGCCAATGAAAATTACCCCCAACTGGAAACTCTCCGATGTGGGGCTTCGTCTCGATGTCCTCGAGCATTCGGATAAAGTCGAACTTTCGACGACAGTCTTCGTTGAAGAACGCGAAGATACGACGAGATTGCGAGAAGCCTCGAACATGCGAATTGTCCTTGGGTTCAACGTAATCACGAACGCGTACGGCTGGATATATTATGCTTCAATTGCGGTATTAAAATCGTCGATCGATCGTCAGGCTTGTAATTGCTTCCAGCCAACGGACTGCCATCGAGTTCACTCTCGTTGTCCAATCGTCGCGCGTCTTCAATGACAATAACATTAATGATACCAACAGTAACAAGCTCCGATGAGCAACCGGGTTGTGGAAACTTGTCGTCGCTCGTTTCCACGGTACAGAGCTCCGGCAAAGCGTTTCGATAAATCTTCAGGCCAGTTTGTCGCAGAGACAGTAACGTTCCACGACGAATGAGGGTCGCGAATTTTCCATTCTGTTGGCTTTTCCAGCGGACACGCACCGTATATTCTTCGCTGAGACTTGGCGCTCCGATGCACCGCCAACGTCACCTACTTCAGGAAGCTCTTCTACGAGTCCTTCGTCGTGCTCGTCTCGTGCCCTTCACCACGATCTCGTGCATGCTCCAACGGAACTGGTAGGTACTTGAGGAAGGATACCGATGTAGCTTCTCACGAGCCAGTCTTGCACTATCACGACACTACCTCTGTTATCTCAATTACCGCGATTTCTCGTGGTACTCGAATTCACGATCTCAGCTTCACGATCTTCTACCGCATTCTCGACGATCTTCTCGAGTCTCTCTCTCTCTCTCTCTCTCTCACACACACACACTCTGTCTGTCCCTCTCTGCACACGTTTTCACTAACCGCGATCCGATGTCTTCGGACGTTTGCACTTGGTCAACTGCTCCCACAAGTATGCACAATACAGTCAAATCTCGCTAATCCTGGACAAATTCCAATGCGCAATGATTAGAAAGAATACGATAATTAGTACTGCAATTGTCAAACAAAAGACCGCGTTTTTACGGGAGTTGGTAGTTGGCCCAGTACCTTTTAAGTGATCTTCTTGGATCACGAGTCTACATCTTGTGGGGCACCATCGGATAAATAGCTACCATATTCCGTATCGGTACTGTTACTGATTAGGAAGAAAAAGCTCCGCACTCTGCCTTGGCCATTTCGTTAAACTCCTTTCTCAATGGGGAATCGAACAGGATCGAATGGACAAGAGGGTGAACAAAGTGATAAATTGCGAAGAAGATTAAACCGCGATGTATCGCGGGAACACTTGGTGTTTCTTGGAAGAGTTTTGATGTCGAAGGATCGCCGCAGTTATCCCCGATTGAGTTTCATTAATCGAGTGTACCCAGGCGCGCAAGGGATCGTGCTCGACGACGCGATCCGACTCGGGAAACCGATACACCCTACGATTTTCCCATTATACGCAAGCCTCTTTCGATAAACACCGTACAGACCCCGGCGAACGTTACTCTATCCGCGATCAAATTACATTTGACTAATCGATAAGCCTCGGTGAATATTACGGAAGGTCAGATGGCGGAAAAAAAGGATCAGCTCGGCTGGGAAGAGCCAGGCAGAGCTTACCACAACGTCCGGGACATCGGACGGTAAACCGTTCACTCCGCACTTTTCAGCCTCGTTTCGTTGAAGTCCCTCATCGATAGCTCGGCTCTTATTTGGCTGTACCCTCTTTGGCTTGGCCAGGCATTGATATAATACTCTTCCGACAACCCGCGCATTCGCAACTCCCGACGGATGTTACATTTGTGCAAAACGGCGATTATTTCGCGACGTACCTCAGTGGAATACTAGGCCGCAAGGTGAAGGGAGCCCGCGAGGCTCAAACAACGCAAAGAGCCACAACGAAACACCCGTAAATTCTTCGAAAAATTTCATTGAAAAAACCAATTGATCCGTGTGTTGCGCATAGGAAGAAAAAACGATCCCCGACAGTATTCACGAAACATACGTATACGCGTATACAAACACAGATGCACGCATATGTAGCACAATTTCGCAGCGCACTGCTCGTAAACACGCGCGCGGTTAAGAAGCACAGCGTAGACTCGCGAAAGTGCCGCGACACGGACTGTACTTCGACGACCAGTTGATCGTGGCCAAGGACTTCGGGATCGTCGGATGTCTCCGAAGAAGGGCGAAGGAGGGGGGGGGGAGTGAAAAAATTCCCCGAAAATCTAAAGTCGTACGAACAATGAAAAACGGATGGCCGTTGGAGTGGAAGGAGGGGGTGGGAGGAGAAAGAGAGCTGCAGAAGAAGAGACGCGGCAGCGCAGCGCGCACGATAATCCTCGAGAGGCACGATCGCGACAGCGCGAGATGGGGATTGGAATGATGATGGAAATAGTGCTTTTTGGCCGAGGTATAGTGTTGACGGCACGAAGTCGCGCGCTCCACTGAGGCGCTCCAACGGGCATGCGTCAGTACGTAACTCGCGCCTGCGAACCTCATACACCTCGCGCACCTATTTTTCCCGTCGAACGTGGCCGAGACGAGCGCGCTCGTACCCGCAGCACCGCGACTCCTGGATACGTACCAGGTGCCGCGCGCGCGCGCGCGCTTACACCCACACTCGTGTGTGTACGACGCGCAGAGCGCACGCGATCTCCCTGCAACGTTGCCCGCTGCTCTGTTCAACCTTTGTCACCGCGACCTGGAGACACGCGCGCGCTTTCCTGCGTCCCACCACCCGAGCTTTCAAGCTTTTTGGCAATCTTAGGTAGCGTTAACGCGTTACCCACACTTGTAGCGCAAAAAAAAGCCTTTTTCATGAATTTTTTTAAAGATAACTACAAAACTTTTTTAATCGATCAATATACCAACTTAAAGAACACATCTTGAAGAACTTTCAGTAATGTTTTTATTGAAAAATATTACATTGTTTAGTGGCAAATGGCCGTCAATGAAATAATGTTTTTATATACACGGTTTGCGGTGACCAGCATTGCGGCGAAGTGGATCATCTGAAAAAAAAATGCGGATGGATTTAGTCAAATATAAGTATAAACTAGTCTTTAATCGAAGGATTTTAAAAAATATTCATTTTTCACAAAATGGCGGACAGTCAAAGTTAATGGTTCGATTTTAACGAAAAAAAAACGGCCGTTTTTTGGCTATAAAACGGCCATTTTTTTTCGAAAAAAAAATCGAACGATTAAAGACTACATTTTTATGTATTAAATAAGCCTGCAAAATTTCAAGAAGATCGGTTCATTAGTGTTCGAGTAATGTTGGTCACCGACTTCAGAAATGCCATTTTGAGAAAAACGCGTTTAAAGTTTCAATTTCAGTTCTTCAATTCACGGATTCTTCTCTTTCAACGCTCATATCTCAGTCAATTTTGTTCGGATCGACTTGAAATTTTCAGGACATATTCTCAGATACTTATACTTCAAAAAAATGCAATAAAAAATCGATTTTTTTCAAAATCGCAAGTGGGGGTAACCCCTTAACCGACCAGTGAACGGACGAATTACGACGCATACACTGCAAAAACAGATATGTTGTTTTCACACACTTTGGGTGTGTAAATGGCTGTAGACACTTTTTACACGTTTTAACGTGTGTGAAAAAATAAAGGTGTAAAAATAACACGGATAGATGCGTTCGAACATCACACTTACGTGCGTTATTTTCTTACACGCGTTAAAACGTGTAAAAAGTGTCCACAGCCATTTACACACTCGAAGTGTGTAAAAACAACGAAGTTATTTTAGCAGTATTGCTATGTATATGCATGGGACGCGTCGGAATAACAAATTGAAGATCAAAAGCTTTTTATCGTCAAAATTCATTGAACTGCACTCAACAGTACTTATATATCACTCTGTAGTATGTATGAGAGGTGTCACTGTTTTTCTTGTTTTCGCATAGGCTAGGTTCTCATACAGCTTCGCGATGACGGTCGCTTTTTCCTTGTCGGTGATGGCCTCGAAAAAACAATGGGTCGCTAAAGATTTATTGCAGCTATCGAGGTTTTGGAAAGTAGATTCCAATTTCAAGTTTTTCCATGCGACAAACTCAAAAATGATCTATAAAGGAAACAAAAAGTTAGGACCGAATGTGGTCTTCAATTAACAGGTTTATCAATCGATGTCAAATCAACTAAAGTGTTTCACGTGATTCCGTAACCAATAAAGTGATTATCAAAACATATGATCAGGTTTGTTTTGAAATTCATTTGAATAGAAACCGCCACAAAATATGCAAACAACAATTTATGGAGTTTTATCATTCATCACGTACCAATAATATGTATAATTATATTCTGCCTATCGTGTTAATTCCGCTGAGGTAATTCGAGCCTATTTCAATAGGCTTGAATTTTATTACGTTAATATTATTACGAAGATTACTACCGAGTTGTTGAAAATCTAATTTTTCAGTTTTTATTTGTTCACGTGCAATAAATTCATCATTTAAAACAACATTTGGCACACTATAACCGATAATACGAATAATCAACATAATAAACATCAATCAGCGCAGCTGTGCGTTAAATAAATTTAGACTCTTTTTTGACCCCGTCGACGTGATCTTACCTCCTTAAACCCGCTTTTCTCGAAACACTGTTTTCAAAATCGGTGGACATGATATATCGAGAACCACTTGATGGATTGTTCCCATATTTACAGAAGATGCGATAAGAAACATTTAAAGGTCATTGACGCTCTCGCTTTGTAAAAACCGATCGTCATTTTTTAATAGTTACGTAAAAATTACGACTTTTTTCAGAAATTTCGTATGCTCGAGTGACAATTCGTCGTCGAGTTGTGAAAAAAAATGTAGAAATAGACGCTCATCAACGACTCGTATTTATTGTGAACTTAATTAACCCATTCGGTTTTTGGATTTCATATGGACTGTTTAATCTGAATAGTGTCCACCGCCAAAAAGCGCGAAAAAAAATTCATTTTCTGCCGGCGGCCATATCGATTTTTTTTCTGTATTTTTTCGTGATTTTTATAAAAGGATCTCAATACATACCTTTGTGTTTAAAAAAATGCATTTATATTGTACCAACCACTTCTCAGGAAAAAATTGCAAATCGGCCATCTTTTCGGGCTTCTAGCCCCTTAAGCCCAGGAGAAGGATTTTTCTGTATAAACTTGTCCCGGACCAACAGATTTGGTCCGAAACAGTTCTAACTGAAATAATCGTCATCAGCGGATGATTTTGCACCGACAAGGGTGTCAGAGCCTCGAATGGACCGCTAGATTGGAATTTGTCCTGATCGGGAGGACAAGGGCCTGACAATGGGAATTTTTTCCCGCCAAAATGGATTAGGAAGGCTCGGGTTCTCTTCAAAATTGTTTGTTGGTCACCAATTTCCTAGTCCTGTCCTCGTCCAGGCTTGTTTAGCATTAAACTACACATAACGTCAATAAAAAAAAATTGACAATCTCCATACCTTGAGAGACACGATTTTTTCCGTCACCTTTCACCGCTTTTTAAGGGTAGGTACTGTTCGAAACTCGTTAACATGTTTTTTAAGGTAACCAATGCTAGAACGGTTAAGAGCATCCTTACATCGGAGGACTTATCATCCATTTATGGACCGTAAAAAAAAAATGACCGGACCTAACGGCTGGCTCGTAAGTTCTAGTTTTCAAAACACATGCATTATCTACCGGAAATTTAGATATTTTTATTTTTATACATTTAAATGTTCAATAGTACCAAATGTACCAATTTTCGGACAGCTGTTAGTGTTACGTACCTATGTTCGGACACTATCATGGCCCAATTTTCGGACACGTCCCTATTGACTAACCGACCATTATGAGGTCCTAGTTTTCGGAAATGCAAATATTGATTCTCATAGTTACAACGTTTAAATTGAACAGGTAAGGTAAAGGTCCCAATTATTGAACAGCTAAGGATCTGGGGGATTGAATTCGGTGAGAAAAAAATATAAAATCAAGAAAAAACCATCGATATCATGTTCAAATGATACTTTGATATTTTTACTTTCGAAAAATTACCCTTTAAATTATTTTTAAATGATTTCAAATGAAAAAAAAAAGAATACCAATGTGAAGCATGCATATGTCCCAATTATTGAACACTGGAAGTGCCTATGTCCCTAATATCGAACAGGCATGTCCCAGTTATTGAACACTCTCGAGAATTCTCTTTCCCTTTTGAAATGTTGTCCCTCAAATATCGGAGAGCAAAAAATATTGAACATTACATTCGTATTTTTAGGTTACATTTAGGTTATATTCTCTTTTTACCTTTCTTTTTATGTTTCTTGCACGAAAATACAAATAAAAAGAAAAACCGGAAGCAAGTACGCACGAGCTAGCAAGAGAACTTGGCTGCACCCAACCGTCAATAGTAAATCACTTACGCAACTTGGGATACACAGGAAGGTTCTAGCTCAATGGTTACCACACCGTCTCACCGACGCCAATAAGAACTGCCGCGCGACCATCTGCCAGTCTCTCCTGCTTCGCCATCATCGCAAGGAGTTTTTAGAAGATATTGTGACGGGAGATGTCAGAAGGACCTTTGTTGCGTCCGGTGAACAAAAAAAAAAAACGATACGCATGGGCCCTGGAACACAAAAAGTGGACGATTAATCAGTGGAGAAGTGTACTCTGGACGGACGAGGCAAAATTTTTCATCTTCGATAGTCGTCGACGCATTTGTGTTCGAAGAAATCCTTCGGAAAAAATGGCACCACAGTGTTTGATACCAACTGTCAAGCATGGCGGTTGCTGCGTTATGGTGTGGGGTTGCTTCTCCGGTCATGGTGTCGGAGACTTTGTGAAATTTTACGGCATTATGAGAAAAGAAGAATATAAAGGTGGATGTTTTGTGCTGCTAAAAATTGAAAATTTTTTTTTTTTTTATTATATTGGGGCGAAAAATTTTGAAGAAAAAATTTTGAAAAAATTCTGCTCGATTCAATACGATGTAACGCAACTTTTTTCCTTTTGGCAATGTTCTCTAATCCTCAAACTTTCTCATTTCAGCAGCATCTTGTCAAAATTGTTTTTTTGAGAAAAAAATGCGATAACTCGGTGAAAAAAAAATCGTAACAAACTTTCTAAAAAAGGAAACTACAGCTATTGCTCTATCTTTGAAGGTTCTTTGCAAAAAAAATGCCAAAAAAATGTCCTGAAGACGTGCAGCCGATTTTAAACAGCCAAAAAACGGCCATTTTCAAAACGGCGCCCCGGGTCTAAAAAAAATCGAAATTTTTTTTCCAAAACGCAAAGTGAAGGTTTATTTGTCCCTTTTAAAATGCCGCCTTGGAAATCCGGATATCTTTTTTTTCACAGAGATATCAAACTTTTAGTGCGGCGCGAAATTTTTCTAGGTGTATCCATACTTTTGGCCGGCAGTGTATATATACATTACATGGGCATATGTGGGTGCACGCATGTGTGAGGACGAGTAGTACCACGACCGGCCGATATCGCCACTGATGTCGACGCCGGCGACTAGCTCAGTGGTGGGAGAAGCGCCACGGGACAGTCGAGGGAGCACATATGCAAACAAGACGCAACAGATGTAAACGGCTCGCAGAGGTACCGCTTACTCTCTCTCTCTCGCTCTTTCTTTATGCCTACTTTTATCTTCTCTCTCTCTCTCTCTCTCTCTCTCTCTCTCTCTCTCTCTCTCTCTCTCTCTCTCTCTCTCTCTCTCTCTCTCTCTCTCTCTCTCTTTCCCCCTCGCCCTCGCCCTCGCCCCCTCCCTCTCCCTCTCCCTCCCGCCCCCAGCTGCTACTACTGGTGTCATCCTATCCTTTCTCTTTTTCTTTTTCCCTCTGATTCCTCTTTCTCTTCTTGCTCCCCTTTGTCCCTTCTCTGGCTGACTCTTCATTTCCTCCTATTTCAATTTCTCTCTGGCTGTCTGTCCGTCTCTACTTCTCACTTTTTCCGCTTCCCTCTTATGCCCCCCGTTGTCCTCTCCATACCGATTCGTTCTGTTCCCCATCGTGCTCACTTTTCTCCCCATGCTCGCAGCAGATCTCGATACGAAATCCCTAAAATCCCCTGCTGACTGCGCTAGACCCAAATCAAATCTGCAGATAAGGACTGAGTTTTTCTTTTCCGCGAAACTAAAAGCCTCCACTTTTTTGGCCATCGCTTCCAATTGACTATAGGAGCTTCCTCCTAGTTTTATTACGCCGTATGTTCGTGTGTAATGATACCTAACCGAGTGACGACCGCACAAGAAAAATTACCAGCCCACTTCGAGGGCCTGACTAACGCAAGATAGGTCGAGGACGCCCGGCAACGAGTCAATAATACGCCCTACAAATATAGTACTCGGTATGCTTCGAATGCTTGACTGGATACCAGGGTTAAGTATAGATTCGGTGGCGTGCCTGTCCGGGTTTCGTCTTGGCCACAAAGATGTCCATTCGGACCTTCGGAACAATGTTTCTGGCATGGAGTTGCAGGGCTTTGAAGAGGACTCTTGAGTCTAAAAGTAATGCACCCTGATGATCTGGAGAATGAGTGAAAGAATATCGAAAAAGTATTCATGCTTGTCTCCATCAAGTATCGATGCAGATCAAACTTGACCTTCGAATGACTTTAGACGAGTAGACTGATGGAAGAATGTAACCCTTCCTGGATCATTTGGTTTTTGCTCGCACCCTGGATCATATGGGTCATTTTCGTACTGCAGCTCATATCTTAGGTATTTAGAGAGAAAATAAATCTGGAAAAATTCTGGCATACTCTTTATTGATTCTACTTTAAGTTGCGATCGTTTTTATGGCCGTTGCATTTCAAATTTTTAAATAAATTGTTTAAGTAAAGCATATCTTCGGGTAAAAGTAGTTTTAGAAAAAAAATCGCCTTTTTTTTCTATTCAACATTAAGCCTTAAGGTAGTCCTATCTACAGGCTTCAATTCGTAGGATTTTCATAATTTTTTTTTTTTTGAGCTTCACTAAAATATTAGTCATCGGCTCTGGAAAATTGCAGGGTCGGTTATCGACCTTATTACACAAAAAAAATAAAAATTGCGTACTTTTGTGAAGGAATCCCGAGACGACATCCAAAAATCCAATTTCCGGGCGCTACAAAAGTGTATACAATAGTGACAATCCGTCAGATTCTTAAAAATAATCAGATTTACATACTTAACACTTGTAGTGATCCAATGCTCTCAGAAAAAATACGCTTATTGACCTAATTTTCATGTAATATCAAGTTTAATTTGAACTTCCGGTATTGGATATATTATGACTTGCTACGATAAAGAGACGCGACAGCAAGGCAACAGCTGACTGTAGTCGTAACCTCATCTCACTCCTTCGAATTTCCACACGTATTGAATTTTTTAACCGAAATATTTCGCCCGAAATCGTGGCCCGAATACAATGCTTTACATTTCCCGCACCTGACATTGTTTTGACAGATCGCCGTTGAAAAGCACGGAGGTTAAACTCGCCTGCATGAGTAAAAAGAGACGGAGATAGAAACAATGTTGCCAAATATGACACCTAGAAATACTACGCGAATCGTTGCAATAGCTATTTTTTTCATTTTTCTGATCAAATGTGAACATTCATTAAACAGTTTACAAATGGACAATTTTAGTTATTACAAATTATTTATTTTTGCATATGTTGAAAATATAAATTGTATAAATCTCAGGTATGATCAGTCGTATGACTAGTGTCAAGCGATAGGACTACCTTAAGCTATTTGTAGCTGAAGCTCTACTCTTTTAGATAAAAAATTTTCCAAGTCTGCCCTTTTGAAGAAGTATATTTATTGTGGCATCTGAAAGTAACGTACTTTTCGGTTATCAAAACTACTATAAAATAACGTATTTCACATCATAAAATATATTATAGAATTTCATCATTGAAAAATAATAAATAAAAACGTGAAAAAGTAACCAAGATTATTGTTCAAAAGAAAAATTACAAATTTTAATCAGAGCATTGATCGTCGTAAACTGCTTTTGCTCTATCCCGTAAGTGTCAGCGAGGTTCAGCGCTCGATGAGGCGACCATAACCTAAAAGCACGTGTTTATCGATTTGTGAGTTACAATAACGAAAACCACCGAACAATATCAACAAACATTGAAAAGATACGTTCAAAGTACGAAAAACACAACTTTACTCACGTTGACAAAATACTGGCACTTCATATGGGTCATTTTTGACACACACGAGATTTCACCTCGCGGTTGTCCAGGCAGGAACTGCTGGATTGAGGCACCCTTTGACCACTGAGTAACCCATCACGAATAATTGTTTTTTTTACGAGGGAGAGCCACCTTCGAAACTTTACAACTTCCGACATCATTGTTTGACATTTCGCTCGTCAAAAAAATACAGCCCTGGTCACTAAATGCCCCACCCTGTACAGATATATATGCATGGCATCACGAATGCGGTGCAGTAAGGAACGATACATACACTCGTCGTCCGCAACGAAGCCTCGGTTAATTATCGCTCTAATCCGGAATATTATTCAACAGAGCATGTTATTGCGCTACCCAAATCCCTTTATTCCTACCACTTTCAATTTAACACGTAAGACAGTCCAGAGAGCTCACTACACTCGTGGAAGTTTATAGCCGGACGAACTCTCTCCGGACATCAGAGTATATGTATGCACGAAACAAATTTCCTCGCACGCTACACACATTCAACGGGGTTCGCGCGGAAACCCTTTCGGCTCGTGCTTCGTATAGCTGTAGGGTGAAACGAAGTTTCCCGTAACTCGGCACAGCCCGATAACCGGACGGAACAATTGCCAGTCAATGATCATTCGGCCCTATGACCGTTAACGCCGCCACCATTTACGATTTTGGATTCACAGCAGTCGCAGCTCGGCATCCGGACGGATGAATGAGCACGCGACCACTTTGAATTTTGGTAATTCACGGTTGCTGGCTCAGGGTCGGAATATTAAAATGTTTATAGGATGCGGTCGCCAAGGAAGTGGGAGGCCTCTGAGTGTTTTTTTAAATGCAATATTTTTAATATTAAAAATGTTTCTAGGCTGGTCGGATGACACTTTTTGCGTCACGAGATGGACGAGACCCGTGACACAAACCAGGAGAAATATGTTGTCGATTTTAAGCGTCACGAATTTCGTGAGACGAGACGTGACACTTGTGCGGTGTGTAAAAAATGGATAGGTGCAAATTGATGGTAGAAATAAGAACAAACATGTGTATGTATAAAATAACGTATAATAAACGTTTTTAAATACATAATTATTTTTAATGTGCCATTCTCTTGCGTGCTGCAAAGACTGAGAATGTTCGAATAGATTTCAATTAACTAATTGTGAAAAGAAAAACAAGATCCTTTCAAATAACATAACGTTTTTTGGAGTTCAGGAAGGGGATGTTCCCTGACATCGACCGAATTCGACTACAATTATATTTTTTCATGTGAGTAAATCATATTTTTATTCTCTTATTATATTCTTTATAGTGTAATATAGCGCAATTGTAAACTATGCGCTTACACATTAGTTGAAATCGCAAACTCGAAAGTTATTCACTTTCTTCATTTATTCAATTTGAAAGTGAACTATATTTAGATAAATGGCATATACTGGCGGGTGTAAGCGTCCGGCGCCAACGAGGAACATCACCTAAGGGTCTGCCTCCGATTTTGTGGAAACTCTTAAATGTGATAAAGCATTAAAAATTATATACACGTATTTTTTTAAACAGCGGAAAAACACGTTTGAAGCCACCCCTCAAAAAAGGCGTTGTAGGCAAAATCACCCCACAAAAAGAAGTGATTTTGCAGTTTACCCACAAACAGTTCACCGATGAAAAATCCATTGTAGAAGTATTGAAAAAAAATCAAATTAAGAAGGGCACCACCCTGCCATTTGCCTTTTTCTCACCCCACACTAAGAAGAGTTGCATGAAAATGGATAAGACAGGTATCATTTTGAAGGGGAATTAAAGTTCAAGTTTGCGTATTTTTGCGCTTTACCTTGATGGTTCAATAATGAATTTATATGGTTTATGATGGGCAAAATGCGGTTTTTTTCGAAACGTTTACAAAACGTTTAGTTTGCGTTAATCCGTTGTTGAAAATGGTTTATCGCGGTGCTAGATAGTAAAAAAAAATACATCACCCGTAGCATCAACGTGGCCCATCTAACCGCACGTAAAGTTACATACAATAAACTATTTTCTATCCCTGTGTTGTGGTGAAAAAGTATCAAAAAATTCCTGAAGACTTATAGTCTAGACAATAAAATATAATATGTTTTTTCAACTTTAATCTTGCATTGTGGCCAACGCTTCAACCTCCTTGAATCGAAGGAATATCTTTTTTTATAAAGAATTCATCGTGATTGCTGTGTTTCATTATTTTCTACAGATACACCCTTAGAATTGTTACTTGCGGAAAGTGCTGCATGAAAGTGGGAAAACTTTTTTTGTCCATTGGATCTTTGGAGTGATTTTTTTTCACTAAGTGTGCGCACCAAGCGTCGGCAAATTTTACCTAAAAATTTCAATTGTGGAGGCCCCGGAGCTTCAACCTCACTTGCTCCCCAATCTGGCCCAGAGGATCGCGGTCCACGCGAGGTTTAAGTACGATACCCACGTACTGTCGAAATTTAGCATTTTGCGAATGAAACTTTATTGGAATGTTTGCATTTTGTGGGAATACAATTTACGAGATTTTCTTCTAAGGAGGTACGATCACCTCCACGGGGTCAAAAAAGAGTCCAAATTTATTTTACCCACAGCTGCGCTGATTGGTGTTTGATTATGTTGATTATTCGTATTATCGATTCTAGTGCGCCAAATGTTGTGGTAAATGATGAATTTATTGCACGTGGACAAATGAAAACTGAAAAATTAGATTATCAACGACTCTGTAGTAATCTTCGTAATAATAATATTAAAATATCCACCATCCAGCTATCCATCCACTATCCAGCGAAAAAACTAAACTGCCAAAATAGCTCAAATTTTGGCAATAGGCGCATAAAGTATTCGTCAAAATCATAGAAAAATTTCAAATCCGATAGTTGGATTCGTAGTAATGATCGTACTTCCTTAAGGGGTTACCCCACTTGCGATTTTGAAAAAATCGATTTTTTTATTGCATTTTTTTGAAGTATAAGTAGCTGAGAATATGTCCTGAAAATTTCAAGTTGATCCGAACAAAATTGACTGAGATATGAGCGTTGAAAGAGAAGAATCCATGAATTGAAGAACTGAAATTGAAACTTTAAACGCGTTTTTCTCAAAATTGCATTTCTGAAGTCGGTGACCAAGATTACTCGAACACTAATGAACCGATCTTCTTGAAATTATGCAGGCTTATTTAATACATAAAAATGTAGTCTTTAATCGTTCGATTTTTTTTTTTCGAAAAAAATGGCCGTTTTATAGCCAAAAAACGGCCGTTTTTTTTCGTTAATATCGAACCATTAACTTTGACTGTCCGCCATTTTGTGAAAAATGAATATTTTTTAAAATCCTTCGATTAAGGGGTAAGGCCACTGTAAATTTTTTTAAAAATCGATTTTTTTTTATTGGCTTAAAAAATAGTTTAAACCCTCTAGAATAAGAAAAAAAGGTCCTGTGCGAAAAAAAATTTGTTGTCCTTAGGAAATGAAGGTCGCCGCCAAGCGTGTCAAAACTTGCTCCGAAACGACTGCAATTATATCGGAGATGGCGATTCCAAAACTTTCAAAGGCATCGTGGATTCGAAGCCTTATGAAAATGTTGATGTTAAAAAAAAAGAGTGCATAGATCACGTGCAAAAAAGAATGGGCACTCGATTGACAAACTTAAAAAAAGGAACAAAAGGTCTCGGGGGAAGAGGAAAACTCACTGCCAAATTGATTGACGAACTAAGCATTTATTACGGCTTAGCAATCCGTCGAAATTCCGATTCCATCAAAAATATGAAAAATGAGATCTGGGCAACCCTTTTTCACAAAATGTCAACGGATGAAAAGCCTCAGCACGAAAAATGTTCGGAGAATTGGTGCAGTTGGAAGAAAGCGAAAGCAGAAAATGCCTTGGATGCGTATCATCACAATCAGCCAATGAGTGAGGAGGTTTATCAAGCCATCAAACCCATCTACATGGAATTGAGCCGGGACGAGTTGCTGGAGCGTTGCTTGGGGGCCTATACTCAAAACAATAACGAAAGTTTCAACGCTACCGTTTGGAGTTTGGCCCCCAAATCATCCTCAAGCGGAAAAACTGTACTAGATATTGCGACGGATATCGCTGTTTGCATATTCAATGGCGGCCTTACCAACGTCTTGCAAATATTCAAGATGTTGGAGGTGGAAATTGGTGTACAGTTATATAATTTCTGCATCGAAGCCGACGCCAAACGCATCACGCACGCGGAGACATCTCTGAGCGACGCGGCCAAAAGTGCGCGCGCGATCCAAAAATCAACCAGGAAAGACGAAGAAGACGAAAATTTGGCTATCAAAGGACAAATGTATGGTGCTGGGATTGCAGACTAACGGTAAACATTTTTTTTAACTTCTTTTTTAAATTTTTTCCAATAAAAAACTATTCGCAAAACTTTAAACGCGTTTTTCTCGAAACATGGTTTTTCAAAATGGCACGCAGCATAACTCGAACAATTTTCATTTTTTTTACTTGAAATTTTAACCAGATGTGAACATTTACATTATCTTGAGAATGTCGATCGGAATTTTCAAGAACTTTATTTATTGATTTTTTATTAACAAAAAACTTGCCGTTTTTTTCGTCAAAAATCAATTTTTTTTTCAAACGCACGCCAAATCCACAAAAATTGATACTTTTTAAAATCCGATCGACATTCTCTAGCTATAGCCCTCTAGATTAATGGTTTTTTTTTGTTCTAGATTCAAAAGTGCACCAGTGGTGCTGCGTGCCGCGGAGCCCTGGAAGCAAAACATGCCCCGGGAAGATAGCTGTGGAACCGCCATTTTGTTTTTTTTTTTTACTGTAAAAAAATTTTATAATAAAGTTTAATGTATGCCCGATAACACCATTACAAGTTTTTTTTCAAATACCTTCAATTACGGGAGCAAAAAATTAGTGAAAAAACCTTTTTTTTTGGGCCGTTACAGTGGCCTTACTCCTTAAAGACTAGTTTATACTTATATTTGACTAAATCCATCCGCATTTTTTTTTCAGATGATCCACTTCGCCGCAATGTTGGTCACCGCAAACCGTGTATATAAAAACATTATTTCATTGACGGCCATTTGCCACTAAACAATGTAATATTTTTCAATAAAAAAATTACTGAAAGTTCTTCAAGATGTGTTCTTTAAGATGGTATATTGATCGATTAAAAAAGTTTTTTAGTTTTCTTTAAAAAAAATCATGAAAAAGGCCTTTTTTTGCGCTACAAGTGGAGGTAACGCGTTAAATCCTCCGTATTTCTCTAGCTCTCATCAAGCACATATGAATGTCCATGTCCCTTTGCGATTTGTTCCTCTTGAATTCGATACACATGTGCGAAGTACACGAAGTACAGGTGCACGTAAGCTTCGCCCGGAGGTCGTATAAACCACGTTGTAACGTTATAAGAGATACTGGAAAGGACATAGAAACCGAGCCACAGAGGACGAGTAGCATGTGTGAAATTCTCTTTATCCAGATACCAGGTCGCCCACCGCAGTGTCACGATAACTCCCGGGTGTCCTGGATTATCTACGTTCCGCTCTATTGCCTTTGTATACGTGCGAGCATATTCATGAGCACCTCACCGAACGTATACACATAAACGCACGAAATATATCAGTCTGAATCGAGCCGGCGAAAACCTTCGCATTATTGAACATGCCGTCACGTCTGAAGCTTTAAGAGGGGATCCCTTTGGGCAGCCGAAAATAAGCAAATTTCCAAGATTTTTTGTGTCGAAAGTATCTGTTCTAGATCATCTTTTACACTATTATTTTACATTTTATTCATTCTACATACATCTTTCAAATTTCCAAAAAAAAAAAAGGTAAATATTCGCAAGTGGGGCTCTTGCTAGAATCGGGTTAATTGACTTCAAGGGTTCAAACGAACCCACACAAAAGTTAGCGTGATTCTAGCAAGAGCGCTGCTTTCGACACTTACAAAAAAATGGTAAAACTATATAGAATTACGGCTGCAGACCAATCTCAATGCCAACATTTTTTTTCCATGAACGCCTTTATAATGTCATCACTATTGATATTCAGTTGGGGGAGGCCGACATTCTTTATTAATTCCATAAATTATGGGGTTATGAAGTTTGCGGAAACGAGGGACAAAATAGCGCATTATAGGCACACACTCACGTGCGCACACACTCACGTGCGCACACACACGCGCGCGCGCACACACACACACACCCACACACACACACACACACACACACACACACACCCACGCACACACACACGCACACAAGCGCGCGTACATATATGTATACTCGCACGAAGCAAATTGAATTGAGGAAACATAATCAAGGTAAGGTAAACAGAGTGAAAAGGTAAGTATTAGGTTGATAAAAAAGTGTTGTCGCAAAAATGTTTAAAATGTTTTTTTACGTATTGACGCAATATGACATCGAGCTATGTCAAGAATATTCTAGAATGTTTTCTACTCTTCCGCGTGACAGGGTATAAAAGGACGAGCGCGCGTTCTAGTGGACAGAAATGGCTTCGATCTCGCGGGAGCAACATCGAGCGATCATATTTTACGAGTGGCGGCGCGGCACGAACGCAAGCACAACTGCTAAAAATATTCAGGATGCATTCAGCGAGAACGTAGTTTCTCATCGAACAGTCCAGCGTTGGTTCAATCGTTTTAAATCTGGAGACACAAGCCTTGAAGATAAGGAACGTTCCGGACGACCGTCGACCATCGATGAAGACGCATTACTCCGCTGCATCAAAGAAAAACCGGAAGCAAGTACGCACGAGCTAGCGAGAGAACTTGGCTGCACCCAAGCGTCAATAGTAAATCACTTACACAACTTGGGATACAGGAAGGTTCTAGCTCAATGGATACACACCGTCTCACCGACGCCAATAAGAACTGCCGCGTGACCATCTGCCAGTCTCTCCTGCTTCGCCATCATCGCAAGGAGTTTTTAGAAGATCTTGTGACGGGAGATGAAAGCTGGGTCTTGTATGATAACAGAACGCGTCTAGCCTACTGGCTTCCTATCGGAGAAAAACCGCCACACCAACCGAAACCTGATCGTCACTCACAAAAGATTTCGTTGTGCTGTTTCTGGGACGCAAAGGGAATGCTGTTTCACAATTTTCTCCATGTAGGCAAGACGATCTCCTCTACACGATACATCGAGAATCTCCAGGAATTGGCAAAAGCTATAAGAGGAAAACGGCCAAGACGCGCGACTGTGCACCTTCTCCACGACAACGCGAGACCCCACGTCGCAAAGGAAAGCCACAAAACAATCACTGAGCTTCACTGGAATACCGTTCCTCATCCACCATACTCTCCCGACATCGCGCCATCTGACTACCATTTGTTCAGACATTTGAAGGCATATTTGAGGAACAAAACTTTCAAAAACGTCGACGATCTCAGAAGGGTTTCAAATTTCTTTGAGTCCCAGCCGCCGCAGTTTTGGGCAAAGGGAATAAATGAGTTGCCAACTAGATGGTCGAGTGTCGTAGGAACCGATGGCGAATATATTGTTGATTAGAAATGTTTTGTATAAGATATATAAATAAATAAATTATATTGAAATTATTGCGACAAAACTTATTTATCGACCCAATATATTTTGAACGAACTTCGGAATATTAGTATATCAATGAAAATCATGTGCGGCGGGTGTACATTATTTCTCACCAAAGCAATCGTAAAATTTCAATCCCGAAAAGAAAGCATCGATTTTTTGCAAAATCACGAGTTTTTTTCATATTAGGGCTCCCCCCACCTTAATTCAACATGTAACATCGTCTTTTTTCCATAACAATACCCCAAAAAAATTTTGGACCGATTTTGGGTTGGAGCCGTGATTCTATAGTTCTACCAAAAAAAGGTAATACTTAAAGATGGGGACTAATATGACAACACTTGCTTCAAAAGCGGTTGTCGCCTGAGTTGTTCCACGGCGTCCAACCTAGCGTCTGGTGCATTGATCTGAAAAATCAGGGCCAATAACTTTCACATTTCTAAGACCCACCCGCTCTATGTGAACCTAAAATATCAAAAGAAAAGTGAAAATTCGGAATATGGTACGTGTTTGAAAAAATTATCCATTTTTTACGAAACTTTTACTATAGTATTTTGAAAAAATAATGTTTGGAAATAATTGTCAAGGAACTTTAGATTCACATAGGCGATAATCATGTTGTCTATAAGTCTGCAAAATTGCAAAATGATCGATCGGATAGTTCTTCGCTTATTTTGTACGAGGTTCATGAAAAAGTGATTTTCCGAAAGGCGTTTGAAGTTTCAAGACTAGATTTTCCACTAAACTACCTACCAATTGATGTGCGATTCCGGGGCCATCGGTCCTCCAGCTTCCTCGCAGGGTGCATTCTGCTTTACGTTATAAAGAGATCTTCCCCCTTAAGGGGTCGTCTCACTTTAGACACTAGGAAAGGCTATTTTCATAATTTTTTTTATAGGTTTATATTATAGATATTGATATAAAAGTTGTTACACTTAATAAATGAACTTTCGAAATACATAAAAAGATTTTTTTTATGTATTTATGTGACCCTAACAAACTTTAAACGCGTTTTTCTCGAAACAACGTTTTTCGACGGCTTGTTGATAAAATATTTGAACCTACTGAACCGATCCTTACGAAATTGTGACCACAAATTCCTCACAACTATAGCTATAGCGCATATCAAGGATTTTCTTTTCAAATTTTGATATTTACTATTTTTATGCCAAAAACGGTGAAAAAAACACTTTTTGTTTTTTTTCGAAAAATGTCCGCCATTTTGTTATTTTTGCATATATAAAAAAACGTATGATATGCGCTATAGCCATTAACATACTGAATCTAAAACCGTTTGATTTTTTTGTTTAGGATTATCCATCTCCGAGATTTCATCAACAGCGCAGACCTACAATGTTTTTAGGACATTTTTTCAACTACCATTTTCGTCTATAGACAGTGACTTGAATAAATGAATTTAAAAAAAAATGCATTTCGAAAGTGTATTTATTATGCGTAACAATTTTGATGTCAATATCTATAATATAAACCTATCAAAAATATTCATGAAAATAGCTTTTTTTAGAGTCTAAAGTGTGAAGACCCCTTAAGGAGGTTGGAGTGTTAGTCATAATCCAAGATTACATTTGAAATAAATATATGGTATTGCCTGGACTATACGGTCTTTTCGATTTACGGAATAAAAATATAAAAATATTTAATTATAGATTTTATGAAAAATTAGCTATAGATCAATAGAATCAATCTATACTTCGTATGCATGTATTTCAGGTCCATTGAAAAAAAAAAGCATAAATTGACATTTGACTCAACTGGACCAACCTCCTCTTGGTAATACGAGCACGTACTTGATTAGTAGATCGCTGCCGAATCTTTTTCGGATGCCGCAGACGATGCATACGTGTCCCTATTTTCCAGAATTGACCAAAAGGAACACCATTACGGTCCGCGGTATAGGACATTTTTATTTACGAAAGTGAAAACATGCTCTCCCAACACCTTCCCCACATCTGGAGTTGCGAAATTCGTTTGGATGTGAGAGACTTACGTCCAAGGTTTGGCCTACATTTGCCCTTTCT
Source organism: Ophion costatus (assembly GCA_951751655.1). Lineage (NCBI taxonomy): Eukaryota > Metazoa > Arthropoda > Insecta > Hymenoptera > Ichneumonidae > Ophion > Ophion costatus. The sequence goes on along the minus strand of OX632366.1, from coordinate 10,579,210 downwards.
GGAATAAAGGGTCGATCGTCTCGTGTGGAGTTGCGATGCTTAGCTAAAGGGGAAAGTACAGGTGCAGAGAGAACTTTGAACACGAGTAACTCTCTCGCTTTCCGTCTATCGTTACCACACACTGCCTCTCGTTTCTCTTCACGAAATGCTGCGAGTGGTTTTCACATTCTCACACGTCATTCACCCGGCAACGTGCGAAAAGCTCAAAAGCTTACGAGTTTCTCCGTTTGTACCTCCCGAGCTCTAATGGCAAATGCACGCTACGTATTTGATTCTTATGTTTGGCACGAGTTTCACGCGAGATTTCATCCACTACTCCCGAATGATTTTTTTGCAACCGAGAAATAAAAATTAAGAAGGTAGACTTTTTTAAAGGGGGGAGATAGGCACGGAAAAAAGTTGCTGATTTTCATAGTTTTTTTTTTAAGGAAACATTTGATCACCTTTTTGAGGCTTAAAGGAACATCCCTTAGGTGAGACCCTTCGATTTTTAAGAAATAAAAATTAAGAAGGTAGACTTTTTTAAAGGGGGGAGATAGGCGCGGAAAAAAGTTGCTGATTTTCATAGTTTTTTTTTTTAAGGAAACATTTGATCACCTTTTTGAGGCTTAAAGGAACATCCCTTAGGTGAGACCCTTCGATTTTTAAGGAATAAAAATTAAGAAGGTAGACTTTTTTAAAGGGAGGAGATAGGCGCGGAAAAAAGTTGCTGATTTTCATAGTTTTTTTTTAAGGAAACATTTGTTCACCTTTTTGAGACTTAAAGGAACATCCCTTAGGTGAGACCCTTCGATTTTGTTCAAATTTGGATATGTTATAAAGCACCGAAAAGTAAGCGATGCGTATTTTTTGTTATCGGCGGAAAAACGGTTTTAAGGGGTGAAACCACCGCTCGAAAAAAGGCATCTCTAGGGTGGTTCACCCCTTAATTTTTTTTTGCCGTGTCACTATAGTGGATTTTTCATTGCTTCGGATTGGAAGAATTTTCGTTTTTGTTTCATTAAAATATTACCCATAGAGATGCCTTTTTTCGAGGGGTGGTTTCACCCCTTAAAACCGTTTTTCCGCCGAAAAAAAAAAATACGTATCGCTTACTTTTCGGTGCTTTATAACATATCCAAATTAGAACCAAATCGAAGGGTGTCACCTGAGGGATGTTCGTCGTTAGCGGATGTTTTATTACTAGTTTTGGCTGTTACATGGTATTTTTTTGAATGATTAATCTTTAAAAATGGCGGACGTATGGCAGGGTGTTGTAAACGACATTTTCAAAACTGGCGTGACGTGTAACCAAAAAACTAATCGACCGATTCTGATAAAAATGGGCATAAATCTTTCTAGCCTTATTGTCTAAACATGACCCTAATGATTAAAAAAGTATACTTTAATTGCATAATGAAGCCATTTTTTTCGGAAAATTCAATCTTATTGTTTCAAAGCGTACCATTTCATCGATTTTCAACGTTTCTCACTTTTTCTTGGTTTATATTCTGCGTTAACAGCTAAAAGTAGTAATAACATATACAGTAAGTCTAAAAAATGGTGAAGAAATATACCATTAAAGAAAAAAAATCACGAAAATCAGCAATTTTTTCCTCGCCTAAAGGTATCTTCCCCCTTAATGTTTTTCAGTCATGGAACACAACGCAGTCTTAAAAACTTCAAATTCATTTTCACATATTCATTTAGACAGGGTTGTTACGCATCATTGACTCAGAAATTCCCTGACTTTTCCAGGATTAGGATCAAATAAAGAACATTTTCTTTTCATCAAACATATATTTTTTGAGTTAGAGAGATATCAGCCTTTGTAAACGTTACAAACGATACGGGAAAATTATATACGTAAAAATAGCAATGACTGATTTTTGTGAAAAAAAACAACATTTTTAACCGACTTGAAGAAACAAAGGAAATTTTCAACTCGATCCTTCTATTGAAGAATTATGTTGATCTGGATAACATAATTTTTTTAAGACCAAATATATGGAAATTTAATAAAATTGATATTTACTTTTTTTAACTGGAACTCAAAACATAATTTAATCATTGTAATGCAAAAAAAAGTGCATTAAAAGCAAACACAGAACATGTTGTTCATTATAAACAAAAGTTTGTACGCCGGTGAAAATAAACAAAAAAGAAATATAAATACTTATCTATAATGATAATGATGTGGTTGTGTATCGACAGATCGAATGCAAATGTATTTTTGTAGCTTTACTTTTAATTTACATTAATTTACACATGTAGCTTTACAGTAAATTGGTTTTTAGTTTTTTTAAATCTCAATGTTTGGCACTGACATAACTTTCCTTTGTATGAGGAATAATATGAATATTAAAGATATACAAAAATATTTATTTTTATACTGTCCAGTTTTTTAAAAGTCGGTTTCATTTTTTGTATCTCTTTCAAAAAGTAAATTGTGAGAAAATTCCAGAAAATTTTCAAAATTCCCTGCCTTTTCCCTGATTATTCCGGGAGAAAAGAAATTCCCTGAGTTTTCCGTTTTCCATATGCGTAGCAACCCTGTTAGAGATCCTTGCGAATGGGAATTTTTTTTTATGAATCGCAAAACTTTATCTTTCAAATGCGAGTACTCCATTTTTGTAGTGTATATCCGACATTTTGTATTGCTCCAACCCCATCGTCTAGATTTTTGTTTCCGATGAACGGCAAATTGTCTAACGTTAAGGAGTATCGGCTTGAAATGTCGAAAAGACTATTTTTCAATCGCCTACTACCGAACCACCCTTGAAGTCCCTAGTCTATAGCCTAGGGACTTAAACGACGGTTCCGCGTTGCGTTACGACGAGCATACAACAGTTCAGTTCACTCTCGAGTTTTACCCTCAATTAAAGATAAGGTGTCTCAAAATGACCCGACATTTTGATTTATCAATAAAACGCATCATTTATTAAAAAAGTACGAATATTCTTGTTTCGATATAAGGTAAAAACATGGAGGTTATGTGTGAAACACAATATCCGATAAATGGCCGCCTCGTCCCTGTTTGCAAACCTTCGCTATTTTGACGAAATTTTCAATAACATTTTGGCATAATTGCGGACTAATTTAATTAATGGCGCGTCCAATTGCTTCCTTCAGCTCCGGAATGGTCTGTGGATCAGTGGCATACACTTTTCCTTTCAAAATAGCCCAAAGAATGAAGTCCGATGGCGTCAAATGGCACGATCTCAGTGGCCAATTCACATCGCCGCGGCGCGAGACAACACGACCGTAAAACTTCGTCTGCAACAACTATGCAGTAACAATGCAGCAAATAACAATTTCTATGCATCGCTCGATCGTGTAATTCTCCATGACTAAACCTCAATACTTCCTGACGCGAGTTGCGAAATATTAGTACTCTATGTTCGCCACAAAACAAATGGCGCGCAATTTAAAATTTCAGGTCGTTTTGAGCAGAATTGGGCAGCAGACATTACTTTTGTAATTTCATTACCCGTAAATTACAATTACTGTAAATAATTGCAATATTTAGTCACTAATTACAATTACGGGATACAATTATAAATTTTTATTTATCAATTACAGTTACTATAAACAATTGTAATTTTGTGATTATCAACTACAATTACTCGAAATAATTGTAATTTTTTGCTGCTAATTACAATTACTTGGAAGAATTGTAATTTTTCCGTTATCAATTACAATTACTGGAAAAAATAGTATTTTTTGTATTATTCATTACAATTACTTGGGAAAATTGTTACTTTTTTATATCAATTACAATTTTCTTACGATTAACCCTTTAACGTCACAAAGACACTTTTCACAAGTCTTCTTTCCGACGTGATTATTTACCATGCAAATGTCGGGGAAAAAATTCCTAAAGTACCTTGTCGACTATTTTCAAGGCCGCTCTTTCGAATGGCGCAACTTAAATTTCGCTAAAATTATTTTTTATACAATACTTTTGCAAAATATTGTATAAAAAAGCTTAGTTTTTACGAGAAAAAAAAACGAGATATTCATTTCGATGCATAGAATTCTCACAAGCAAAAAAAATTTAATGAAACCACATTCCGTGGTTTACTATTACCGAAAGTAATTTTGATAATTTCAGATTTAATTACAATCACTGAAAATAATTGCAATGATTTCTGATTCAATTACAATGACTGAAAGTAATTTTACTGAACTTCGATTTAATTGAAATGACTCAATGCAATTTCAATTAACTCCAATTCAATTACAATTACTGGAAATAATTTCAATGGACTCTAATTCAATTGCAATTATCGAAAGTAATTTTAATGAACTCCGATTCAATTGTTATTACTAAAAGTAATTTTAATGGAATAGGATTTAATTAAAAATTACCTTTAGTAGTTTTTAATTGTTAATTTTTTATTACAATTTTGCCCAGCACTGGTTTTGAGACACCCTTTAGGGAGACAGGCGGGTGAAACAGTAATTCTTCAAAATATACTTTTAACCGAAAACTTGAGACCAGGGCTACATATTCGCCCGGTCGCCACTGACTTTACGTTATATCCGAGATGTACATGCCTGTAGGGTGTGTCTGGTCTTTTACATAAAATACTTTACATGCCACATGCCCAGACATTTTTTTGAAACGTATCAATAATGGTAGGCGATGGATGAAATACTGAAAATAGTCGGTAGACAATTTGTGCGGGGTAGAGAATAATAATCAATTGATGGAAGATATCGGATAATAAATAACAAAGAGTAGATAATAAATTATAGATAGTCGCTCATGGTGAAATGGTAAAAGTATAGGGTTTTTCAATTATCGCGGGTAGATGTTGGCGGCCATGTTGTTTGGTGGCGTCTGTCTAATCTGTTGTTTATTATTCAGCCACTGATGCCAAATCACCATCGCAACTTACACGATTGAACAGCACGTCCAAATGATAAAACTTTATTATCAAAATGAGTGTTCGTTAGTGCAAATTTTTTTATGAATGGCTATGTTAACAAGCAAAATTGCCGTATATGGAACGACGCCAATCCACACGAGGTTCACCAGGTGGCAATGCAACCACAAAAAGTTACTGTTTGGTGCGAATTTTGGGCCGGCGGCGTCATTAGGCCGCACTTTGATGAAAACGACGTTGGTGAGGCCGCCACCATCAACGGCGAACGCTACAGAACGATGATAACCGATTTTTTTTGGCCCAAATTGAACGATACGGACGTAGACGCCATGTGGTTCCAGCAGGACGGCGCTACGTGGCACACAGCGGACGCCACGATGCACTCTGCATGAACGATTTGAGGCTATGGTTATCTCTCGCAGAGGTGACGTGAATTGGCCACCAAGATCGTGCGATTTGACCCCGCTAGACGTTTTCTTGTGGGATTTCTTGAAGTCGCTGGTCTATGCCAATAAGCCGCAATCGACCGATGCTCTCAAAGTCAACATAACTCTGGCCATCGCTCAAACTCAGCCGGATCTATGCGGCAGAGTCATTGGAAATTGGACCACTCGGATCCGTGCCACCGTGAGAAGCCGCGGCGGACATTTGAACGATGTTATATTCCATACAAAACGGCATACATAAGCCTTTCGAATAAAAGAAGAATTTCGTTAATACCTCACACACAGCTTGTTTTATTCCATCTCAACATCTACCCGCCCTTATTGAAAAACCCTTGCTAAAATGGTTAAAGTAGTTACATATGGTCAAAATAGTAAGATGATAGAAATGGTGAAAATAGTAAAATGGTAAGAATGGTAAAATGGTGATATAGTAAAATGATAAAATATTAACATGGCAAAAGTGGTGAAAAGATATGGTAAAATAGTAAAATAATGAGCAAACGTAACCTGCAATCTTCCAACTTCGATCGACGTGAATTCTCTTCGCTCCTCAAAGTTGCAATCATACACGATCGTTTCTCCTCTATGTAATAAAATAAACGGCCAGCATTTATTGCGATATAATATTACAGTGATTCAAGTCGCGAATTCCCGTCGGTGACGCAGAGAACGTCAGTGATGGAAATAACGAGATGTGCAAGTACGATAGCGCGGACGTCAAAGAGTTTCCGATATGGGGCGTGTCTCTATAAAACGTCAAGATCACTGCCTTTCTTGCGATCTTTCGCGTGAGCTTCGGCGATATTAGTGAATTTTTGACGATTCAGAAGCTTGTAGGAGGAGGCGAACATTTGTAGTCCCATCTGTTGCACGCGTTCGACACCGCTGGAGAACAGATCGTGAGCCAATTCGAGACAAGTGCCAGAGTCACCTTCGTCCGCTGCTATCACCGCCCATCTAACGACCTCCTCGAGACTCGCCATAGCCGTCTTTCGTTTCTCATCCAAATTCGCCTCGTCGATTTGCTTCAATATTCTCTTCAATTCCACTGCAAGGAGAAAGCGATAGAGACAAATGAGAAATGCATATCGGGAACGCATATAATGGAAAATGTGGATGAATTAATGTGTTCGAACGTGTGCTCGTTTCTTTCGTCATCTCCAGTCCCACCCGGGTCAATAAAATAGTCCCCTTAACGATGGGACTACCTTCGATAAACAGACGTCGTCGGATCGATGATTCGTGCCGTCGCTGAAGTGAAAACAAACGTATACGTACTATCCGTGGCTGCTAGGTTTCTGTAGCCAGCCTGCTTCCTCTTGTCGTAAGGCACGACTATACCGGCACCGTGAAAAGTCCACGTCACGACGTTCCGCTTTCTCATTTGCATCGCCGAATTCTCGTCAACCAGACTCACGCCATTTTCTTTGGCGAATTCCTTGAGTCGTTTCGACAGTTTCAACATTGGTCCCTTCTCAAAAGGGTTCGCTTTGGCTGTCCTTTCGATTATGTGCTGGCTAATTCGAGAGTGACAATTCAGCGGCGTCAGAACGCAAAAGAAATCAATAACGAGGCTACCGTAGGTTGATCTTACCTAACAGCTGCAAAGATGTTGGGCGCGACCGGATGAATAGTGCAATTCTTGTTCGCACTGTTTTTCGCAACGAAGATCGGTAGGTCGTTGGTATCATCGCGCCAATATCCATAATGCAAACCCTCTTTGTCGTCTCCCTTGAGAATTGTCTGAAAAAAGTGACAGTTTCGTCTTTGAGGAATTATGAAAAGTACGATGTTGACGTTTCCATCGAATGCAACGAAAAATCGTTTTTATTTTTTTATTGTTGCATTTTTAGTATCATCCGAACATTTTCGTTACATATTTCGACTGTAGATGTCTAAGAAGGATCCTGAAAAAAGTTCAAGTTATTTCGGAGGCCCAAATTTTCCAAAAAAGAAAATCAAGGGACAAATAAAAGTATAATTGACCGACGGGTCAGCGGAACGATCCAAATGATGCATGCAAACTTTGCACAAACGAATGCAAAAAAATCTCATCGCTAGGTCACTTCTGTCAAAATGCCATACGTCCTTGGCGATGAACATTTTTTAAGTTCATGATGATAACACAACAGTGCTCAACTCACTTGGAACTCTGGAGGATCGTAAAAGTATCTCCAATGTCTCAGGTATTTATCAGGCTCGTTCTTGCAATCTATCGTAATCCGCCCGTTCAAAACGTCGTAAGGGCCGACGAGCTTGAGCCCCACAAGCTTGCAGGCCGTGGACGGATCTTTCGGCGAGCAAGCTCGGCAGAAGTCGTAAAACTTGTAGAAATCATCAGGCATCTTGGTGAGGAAGAGTTTGCGGATAATTTGTTCGTAAGGTGACAACGAGGAATGCGCAGTCCAGTCCTCCTTGGCTTCCGGATATACTTTTCGTTCGACCTGCTGGGTTTCTTCTTCTAACGTCTCCATAGAATCAACTGCGGAATTATCATTCTTCGGGGCTGAGGCTTTCGAAGAAGAAGGACTGTCGAGCGGGGACGATGCGGAATTTCTCGCAGTCTTTCCGTTACTTTCCTCTTCGTTATCGCTTAAACTCCCAGAGCGATCACCGTCCTTTTCCTCTGTGGAAAGCTTGTCGTTCCTTTGCAGCTTAGCTTGCGGCTGACTCGTCTCGGCCGACGAGTCATCCTCACACTCGCTGCTTGTACGTTTTCTACCGGTAGCAACTTCCACTGGCTCGACCTACGGATCTTTCTGATTTTAATTGCGAAAAATTCCGTGTTCAAAATCGACGGAATTGATGCTTTTTTGATTTCTCGGTTTAGAACTTTGGAGCTTGCGTTCATGTATCGTTGAAATTATGAGAAAAAACCTTTGTTCAGGGGTGACGATTGAAAAATGGTTTTTTGCGCTCATCTACCAAACCCAAAGGAATCGCCATCCATCATGGATCATCGGCAAATGCAATATCGTTCTTACTGAATTTCATTCTACTTATAAACTCGTGATTTTATAAACTTTCTTACATCAACCGAGAGTATTGTTCGGCTGTCGTTCCTCGGTGTACAGTAAATAAAAGAGTGATCGATGTAATCGAGGAGTAAAGTTTGGTTCGAAAAAGATGGTTAGGTTACCTGTTGTTTTTTCGGAGGGTGTTTGAACTTTGCGAGATGATTTGGATTCTTTTGATAGCATTCAGTTCCGTATCGGCATTCAGACCTGGGGTCCTCTTCGTACGCTTTCAGCTGTTTTTCGTAAACTTCAGAAGGCATAGTTGGCTGATCTTTGTTTGTTTACAAGGTGTCGGAAAAAATCTTCTGCGACTGGAACAGAGAACAATCGAAACAGTTAGTCCAGCGCCCATTCGTTATACAACTCTGCCCTCTGGACAGACCTCGCCAAAGTTAGCCCCCCCACTTTGACTAATCGAACTTTTTTTTTTACGAATCGTTTGGTGGTCGTTTGGTAGCGTTTGGGAGTCCATTCAAATCGTTTGGTAGTTTCCCGTTCTTTCGGAAAATCAAAAAGAAAATTCCGATCCATGAGATAGGACGATAGGTGGCGGAAAACGACTCGATAACCAACGCCATCTATAGCTTACGGGCTCAACTCTGGCTATGCCTGTATGTTATGGCGCTCTCTGCTTTGTGCGGATATTCATCGAACTTGGACGATAGAAACACATCGCTAATTTTCTTTACCGCGCTCCGACTATATCTATAGCTGACGGGCTCGACCCTGGCTATACCTATATCTTATCGCGCTCTCCGCTTTGTGCGGATATTCGTCGAGCTAGGGCGAACGAAACCGTTGCTGCTTTTCTTCACCGCGTTTCTAGTATATCTATAGCTGACGGGCTCAACTTTGGCTATACCTATATGTTATCGCGCTCTTCGCTTTGTGCGGATATTCGTCGACCTTGGACGATAGAAACACTGCTAATTTTCTTTACCGCGCTCCTACTATATCTATAGCTGACGGGTTCGACTCTGGCTATACCTATATATGTTATCGCGCCCTACGCTTTGTGCGGATTTTCGTAATGCCTGGACGATAGAAAGTTTCTATCGTTCATTCTATTAGAAACATACCGTCGCTACTTTTCTCCACCGCGCTTCTAATCTAGCTTCTATCTCTAGTTGACGGGCTCGACTCTGGCTATACCTATATATTTTATCGCGCACTCCGCTTTGGGGTGCGTTCCGTTTCCTTCGATCGACGATATCTCATTCATTAAAATGGCCGTCCTGCGTTTTCGGCCCATTGTTTGGTAGCGTATCGAAATCGATCAGAGACAGAGTTTTCCGATAAACAAAATTGTTTGTTGTCCGTACAAAAAAATTGGCCAGAAAATTCGGTTTTTGGCAACCAATCACGACCCTCCATTCAGCACCCACAAGTATTATGGACCGTCATAATATAGCAATCGACTACCAACAGTCCCGGATTCAATACCAAATGCTATCATATGTTTTTCTATCAATCGAGTCTTATTGAGAACTGGATTACCCAAAAATAATCAGGAACCCTGCGTAAATAGGTTCTTGGCCGGCCACGATTTGTGGCGACCAATCACAGCTCACCGTTCAGTTGATCATGATGAGCCGCGATTGGTCGCCAGTAGCCGCAGCGGAAAAAGGAATTTCTAACAAAAATTTACCCATTATTTTGTGGCTAATTCATTGTGATGAGACTTAATCGATCGAAAAATAAATCAGCGTTTGGTATGGTATTCCAGACGTTTGGTAGTCGATCAATCAATATCGTCAACGCAAAATACAGCGAATCGGGAAGGGAGAGCTGGGATTGGTCGCCAGAAGCCACACTGGCAGAATTATTTATTAGCGTAGATTCAATCGTTATTTCTTATCCGATTACGTTCAAATGGATCGCAATCGATAGGAAAACATCCGGTAGCGTTTGGTATTCTATTCGGGACGGTTGGTAGTCGATCATTCAAATACGATAACACAAAATATGTGCGTATCAGGAATAGTGGGCTGTGGTTGGTCGCCAAAAACCGCGGGGGCAGAACGATGTGTCATTTTCATAGTTAAACTCCAAAGTCAACTAAATCCAAGAACGATAGTACGGAGAAGTCGCTGGGAAATGAATTAAACGAAATGCAAACGAATCAACATTTTCGAATTAAATTTTTTAATAAACTCCGACCGAACCGAAAGAAATTACGAATATCCGAAACGGAAGGCTGTGATTGGTCGCGATAATATACGACGTTTTTGCCATAGATGGCGTTGGTTATCGAGTCTTTTTCCGCCACCTATCGTCCTATCTCATGGATCGGAATTTTCTTTTTGATTTTCCGAAAGAACGGGAAACTACCAAACGATTTGAATGGACTACCAAACGCTACCAAACGACTATCAACCGATTCGTAAAAAAAAAAGTTCGATTAGTCAAAGTAGGGGGGCCAACTTACTGCCCAATTTTTGATTATCGATTTTTCGAAAAACGGAGAACTACCAAACGATTTAAAGGGACTACCAAGCGCTACCAAACGAGCACCAAACGATTCGTCAGAAAAAAAGTTCGATTAGTCAAAGTCGGGGGGCTAACTTCGGTGAGGTGAATAATTCACGAGCATACCAGAGATGAGTAGGGAGATGTACAGGAGAGATAAATAGGGAGATGTGCAACACTCCCGTTTTCGGCAGATTAGTAGGGAGGTGTTCAACGCTTCCGTTTTCGGCGTGCCGAAACCTCTTACCATCGGTCGGTAACTTAAGAAAAGTGTTAAAATAATAGATAACATAGCATTCAGACGGAATGACACCCGACGCGAAACTTCGATGCGGCCCCGGCTTCCGACCGGTAGGGCAGAACTCAATCGAGCTTCTGCGCCCCACCGACGGATGTCACCGCGCGCGTTCGTCGCCGCGCGCACGGAGACATTGCGTCTCGCCTTCCACGGGCCTCGACACGCTACGCAACGCATGTGTGCGTGCGTGTCGGTGCGCGTCTACACCACGGTGTGGAGAGACGTTATTGGCGCTGCCACGGGCCTCGATGCGCGTCGTCTGCAGACCACGAGGCGAGCGCCGCGCGCGGAATTCTCGTGAACTGAACACGTCGAAGTTCGGGCGACATTTGCTCGCAATTATCAACAATTACACGACAAATCTAGATTACCACTTTTCTCCTAAGATATGCAACGAAGTGCAGTGATTGAGAGCTCAAATTGTTCGTTTTTTATGTGGCTACCCGGTCTAGCTTTTCTCTAAGTCGTGACATTAGCCAAACATCTGATTTTTCATCTTTTCGGTCTCGAGTTCCGCATGATAAGCCAATCTACGTTTTTTTTCTCAAATTAAAAAAATTCGAGGGGCTGGAAGCTGTTTGTCTATCTATTTGACGTCGTTTGGCAAAGTTTCGACGGGATCTGAAGAGCCGTTTCAGAGATTTTTGGGTATCTATAATTCTGTTCTACCATACCGACCGCGATGAGGTGTCATTCCGTCTTCAAATAGCATTGAATCGAAAACCCAAATGCCAGTAAGTTACCATCAGTCGGTAAGTTATGGTCAGTCGGTAAATTACTCTCTGCCTATACGGGCCATCCGTCGGTAGCTTATCGACCTTTTCCGAAAATTAACATCAGCTACAATTTCTATGACTAGACGACAGCAGCTGTACTGTCTCTAATGTTACCGACAGCAATTATCCAAGCAGCCTCGATTTCTGTGCATTCCAACATAAAAAGATGTAATCGCCGGTACAGGAATGACCAGCCGAAGACAATTTTCCATCAGCTTGATCATCAATACCATTCGCACTACATGCAAATTTATGACAATCTTCATTACCGACTGAGCAACACGTATCGTTACGCTACTCAGCATGTATCAATATCAACAGTGTCTCAGATCTCCTCAAGATGCCACTGTATGGTCTTTCAAAGAAATTGAAATGGGCCGACTACCATTAGGTGACGTTGCGTCAACGAGTAGTGTCCGTGACAACGTTTATTTTTAGATTGACGGACGGTTTGGCAGTTTCAAAAATAATTCGATCACGACTCCGTACACTCAGCTAGTCGCTTGTCCGTCGTCGGTTGGCCCGAAGCTTCCGTCACCTTGATCCTCAGGTGTTCTCTCTTCTCGTCCCGCCGTCACAAGTGAAACGCTTGTTTTCACTTTGAATGTCACCGAACACTATCGCTGATCAGTATAACTTCGCAGGCTCGCCGGACTCGGACGCGATATAAAAACATTTTATTCTAGCAAATATCACGGAGACACTCCACACACACATTCCATAACGAAACGGGGGGAAGAAAAAAAAGTTTCGGTGATATTCCGCTCGAACGCGATAAGATAAACAAGGTGAGGCCAGATAAAAATTCTCCTATAATAGGCGTTTGCAATACAGAAAAAAATTACTTTGCCATGAAATTGTCCATAAGTTCCATCGCTCGCTTATTATTTTCACACCACTCGTACGTGTGCTGCTGAGGTAACTTTCCCCATCGCATTCTCGAATTATCTTCGAATTTCTTCATTCGTTATTGCCAATGGAGATTTTTTATTCCACTTATACAGAGTGTGGTCAAAAAATCGTACATATGCCCTGAATTTCTGCAGTCTGAATCTTGCACTACTGCAAACCGGATTCTTCAATGGTATTCTCATACCTCCATATGTCTGAAGACTCGCTCGTCCGTGCATGCAATTGCAAATATCTTCTTTAACGTCAACGCCCATGGTTTTCCATTCGAGTTTATTCTGAATACATTATTCGGTTCGGGTTTACCTCACATGATCGATGACGAGATTTGCATAGTTTGAATGCAACATCTTTGTTTTACTTTTATTTATTTTCATCGTTATCACCAGTTTTTTTCGGCGATTTGTGGTCGAAAAATCTCTAATGAGAATGCGAGAAAATGTTCGTGTGATTTTGCCGTCTAAATCAGGCAAAAAAAAATATTGAGCACTTAAAGAGAATTATTTAATTATTCAACGTCACAGCAATTGAATGCACTTGAGATTGTGAACCTACTACATGTGTCCGTTTTGATACTTCAATGTACCCGTGCCACAAATATTGCAATCTCGTACGCGGTATATGATTTTTAATTGATAAAACTCTACGATGTGGCTTCACCATTCCATCCTATAATGCCTGGGCACCTGTGAATGATGTTAAAAGCCCAAGGCAAAAAATTGTTAATTTCTTTTGCTTTCTCGGGCTCCTTCGATCAGTCCTGTTCCTGCATTCTGCCTTTCGTCGCTTTCCTGTCCATTATTATCTTCAATGTACTAACCTACTAGCAATGATAAATGTTCTATGTCGAGCAACAGCAACCCGCTCTTATATACGCGCGAAACGAGTCTGTAACAAAGAAGGCAAAGCTCGGTACTTGCATTGCGGCCTTGCGCCCCAAAAACATGGAATTCTCCATGCGGCATCTATTTTTAGCCAACTTCGCGTTCCAGGGGCCTAGCAATGACGTTGAGAACGGGTGCAGCCAAGTTATCCAAGCTGCGCGAGCTGATGGAAGTAGTACAGATCGGCGGCGGCAAAGGGAGCGGAATACAGGCGTTGATAGTGAATTCCGAGGATGCTCATCAATCCGAGTACATACAGAAGAGGGACGAGAGGAGAAGTTTCATCTCCGGTTTCAAGGGTTCCCTAGGCACGGCGATAATAACGGCGAAGGAAGCTGCGATGTTCACGGACGGTCGTTACTTCGTGCAAGCCAACCAAGAGCTGGAGCCGCGAGAGGCTTGGAAGCTGGTGATTGAGGGAGCGCCGCAGATGCCTACGAGCGTCGAATGGCTGACGAGTGTACTACCGCCGAATTCAACGGTGGGGGCTGATCCGAGCGTGTTGAGCTACACGGTCTGGGCGCACATGCACGTGGCACTGGGGTCAGCTGGACATCGTTTGGTGCCGTTGGATGAGAATCTCGTTGATCGTGTCTGGGGCGACGAACGTCCGGGATTCTCGCCCAATCCAATCGTCGCTCATCCCATCCAGTACTCCGGTCGAAAGGCGAGCGACAAGATCGCTCACTGTCGTCGTGAAATGGAGAAGAATCGCTCGAGTCTTCTGATAATCGCCGAACTCGACGAAGTCGCTTATCTCTTGAACCTTCGGGGCTCCGACATTCCTTACAACCCGGTCTTCTTCGCCTATCTCGTGCTCACCCAAGACGAGGTACACTTCTTCGTCGATCGGACGAGAATCAGCGCCGAGGCGGAGAAACAATTGAGGGACGAGGGTGTCGAAGTGAACTATCATCCCTACGAAGACATGAGACCGTATTTGCGACAGCTCAACTCCATTTACGACGAATCCACCAAAATATGGATAAGCTATCAAACGAGCTACGGATTACACGCGGATTGCGAAAAATTGTCGAAACACACGGCCGTTACACCGGTGAAACTGATGAAAGCGGTGAAAAACGAGACTGAGACCGCCGGCATGAAGGCCGCTCACGTGCGCGACGCCGTTGCTCTCGTCAAATATTTCGCATGGCTCGAGGACATGATCGTCGACAAAAAGGAAAGGGTCACCGAAATTTCCGGTGCTCAGCGTCTCGAACAATTCAGACAGTGAGTTCAGCAGCTTTCATCGATATTCCTCTCCGAGATTTTTACGGAACTAATAATATCTAGCAAAAAATGTCGGCTTTTTTTTCGTACACGCAAAAACTTGCACATTTTTTTCGAATAAGGTAAATGTCCCAATTATTGAACAAACTCTTGTATTTTTATTATTTCTCAATCACCTGCATGCATTTACTTATTTATAAAACTTTCATTACACATATGGAACTTTTAGCTATCGAAATGTTACCTTACTTGTGCAAAAAAGGCTTTAATTAATAGAGAAAAAAATTATTTAATCAGCAACGGTGACCCGATTTGACGTCTCGTGGTAACTGTTTATCGTTTTTGCTAAGACGCGCCGCTTCATGCGTAAGGGCATAAAAAATTCAAATACTGTCGCATCTCAAAAAGTAAAGGCGTTTCAGGTTCCTCAGAAAATTTCTTACAAATAACAATAAAAAAAAAAAATGTTTTTAATTAATTATTTGTTAAAAAATACGGTGTTCGATCATTGGGACATAGAAAATGCAGTGTGTCCCAATTATTGAACACTCGAATTCTTCAAGATGGCGTCATTAAACCCGTCAAAACATCGAGACAGTTAACGTGTGACAGATCGTGTGAATCGGATTTATTCAAACAAAAACTGTAAGTTCCTGAATAAACTTACCTTTATTCTTTTAATAATAACTCTAAGATCGTCAAATATATTTTTTATTTGGATTTTCGTGCAATAAACATAAAAAGAAAGGTAAAAAGAGAATATAACCTAAATGTAACCTAAAAATACGAATGTAATGTTCAATATTTTTTGCTCTCCGATATTTCAGGGACAAAATTTCAAGAGGGAAAGAGAATTTTCGAGAGTGTTCAATAACTGGGACATGCCTGTTCAATATTAGGGACATAGGCACTTCCAGTGTTCAATAATTGGGACATTTGCATGCTTCACATTGTTATTCTTTTTTTTTTCATTTGAAATCATTTAAAAATAATTTAAAGCGTGATTTTTCGAAAGTAAAGATATCAAAGTATCATTTGAACATGATATCGATGGTTTTTTCTTGATTTTATATTTTTTTCTCACCGAATTCAATCCCCCAGATCCTTAGCTGTTCAATAATTGGGACATTCACCTTACACCTAGGAGCCGGAAAAAAAAGGTCATTTATGTGAATTTTTTCAAGGAAAACTAGTTGAAATTTCGGATTGCGCTTTTAATTATCTAAGAATATATACATTCAAAAATATGTTTAATTTTCTTCATTCAAATATATCAAAAATAAACAAGGATATTGTTTGATCCTTGGAGCGTCGTAAAAAAATCGGTACCCAAAATTTCTTGAAACCCAATCAACCGATTGCCTTGACGTTTTTTTGTGGCTATTCTATACACCAATATCTAGTACTTGTCATAGGATTTTTTTTCCGTTACTTAGTTTTTGTTTCATAGGCAAAATAATAACTAATTTTTGGCCCAAAAATCACTATTTATGTTCAAACGTTCGCCATTTTGTCATAAATCGATATTTTCAAAATCGGCTACGACAAGTACTAGTTAGTGGTGTATAGAATAACCACAAAAAACCTCAAGGCAATCGGTTCATTGGTTTTCGCGAAATTTTGGGTACCGATTTTGATACGACGCTCCAAGGATCATACAATATCCTTGTATATTTTTGATATTTTTAAATAAACAAAATTAAACATATTTTTGAATTTATATATTTTAGATAATTAAAACCCCAATCCGAAATTTCAAATAGTTTTCCTTGGAAAAATTCACAAAAATGACCGTTTTTCCGGCTCCTAGGTGTATATTTGCCCTTAACTTGACTTTCCGTGAGATGCAAAACGGAAAGTCGATATTCCACCCACTTCCTGACTACGAGCTGTGAACATTTACAAACATGTATCTAAAAGGTTACAATGCACGATTCAACTTGAAATATGAAATAAAATGTGCAACGTTTCTTGTAAAATTAGCGATATCGGATCAGCCATATAAAATCTCAATAACACGCACAAAGAAATTCGTAACCTGTGTTTGTATGAGAAAAGTTTATATGCAGCAATTAGTCGTAAGTTCAATCCCAATTACAGTCTTTGTTATTTTTTACAAGCATTCCATGTTCCTAACGTACAAACTCGTAAACTACTAGTAACAACTAACTAGTAAAATCAATTAGAGACTAAAAAGTAGAAAATAATTTATATGAAAAAAAAATATTTAAAAAGAAACAAGCTTTTATTTAATGTAGTGCAAAGTAGAAAATATTTTTTTTTACCAAGTCACCTATACGTGACTATAAATAAAGGTTGGGGCGCTCAATATTTATACATATAATCTTTAATTTGCATAAATCCGTTAACGTATCAACTGTATTTAATTGACTGTGCCACAACCTCAGATTGCTTAAATGAAAATCCTAAAACTGGGTACAAACGTGTGATAATAATTTGACGCTAAATTCCTTAGATTTTGATTTTGGAGACACAAGGAAACGAAGAAAGTGTATTCCTTTTCTCACCTCTCTCTTGTTGTTTAGAGAGCAAGAAAAGTACGTCGGTTTGAGTTTCGCGACGATCTCGTCGGTCGGACCTCACGGTGCGATAACCCATTACGAGCCGACGCCGGAAACCGACGTACCGATAACCGATCACGAAATTTATCTGTGCGACTCCGGCGCCCAGTTCTACGACGGCACGACCGACGTCACCAGAACTTTCCACTTCGGCGAGCCGACGGATTTCCAGCGCGAGTGCTACACCCGCGTCTTCAAGGGCATGTGCTCGACGTCGAGCGCAATTTTTCGCGCCCACATCAAGGGAAACTATTTAGATACGCTGGCACGTAAATACTTGTGGGAAGTTGGGTACGAGAAAAATTGAGATCATCTCCATACTCTGCCCCAGTGTACTCTGCTTTAGTGCAGAGGAAAAATACTCCTCGAGGAATAATGCTTTTGGATGGTCAATGGCAGGTTGGAGTATCTGCACGGCACCGGGCACGGTGTCGGCTCGTATCTGAACGTTCACGAAGGACCGATCGGCATTTCGTGGAGGCCCTATCCGGACGATCCTGGCCTGGAACCAAACGTGTTCCTCTCCAACGGTAGAGTAGCCTTTCTGCTTGTATTGACGGGAGAGATACGTGAGCAGAAAAACCACGATCACCGGACTTCCGGTTGACCGTCTCCATAAGACGACGTGCTTCGGGTAACTCAAAGTGCTCGACTTTGCAGTTTTATTGCGAAAAAACTAAACGGTCGAAATAGCTCAAATTTTGGCAATAGGCGCATAAAGTATTCGTCAAAATCATATAAAAATTTCAAATCCGAATGTTGGATTCGTAGTAACGATCGTACCTCCTTAAAAGAAAGATTTCTTCGTCATTTTTAAGAGATCGTCACAGTGTAACGGCTCGAAAATTAGCTGATTTCGCGATTTGTTTTTCGACGGTTAAAATACGCTCGTCCGATTTTTTCATGTCAAAGCGCTCATGCAGAAGAGAAAATAAATTTTTTAACGTTTATTTTTATTTTTTTAACATTTTTTAACGGT
Organism: Ophion costatus; assembly: GCA_951751655.1. Lineage (NCBI taxonomy): Eukaryota > Metazoa > Arthropoda > Insecta > Hymenoptera > Ichneumonidae > Ophion > Ophion costatus. Next base: position 10,560,746 of record OX632366.1, on the reverse strand, counting down.
TGAAGATGTCTTCGAAAAAAAGAAGTCCTCAAGGTGTACTATCGCGGCCGTAAATATTATCCGAAACAAAGTTTTTTAAAAGATTGTTAATCAGTATGAAAGCCGCTATCTCGCTGTAGAAGTTTTTCCAAATCAAAATTGACAAAATGGCGGCGGTTTAAAAAAAAAAGCATCGAATTTAGCCTATTTTTCGACAGTTTTTCGTTGAAAAAAATATGAAGATTAAAAAAAAGCTTCAGTTTTGAAAATACAGTTTGGAAGACCGTGCCATACCTTCGCCATTTTCAAATATTAAGAAAAATAAGAAATACCATGTCACAGCGAAAAGTAGCAATAGCACATACTCTAAGTTTCAATAGTGGTGAAGAAATCTTTCCTAAAAAAAACGGAGTGTCTCCCGCAGGCGTACATATTATTGTGATTCGTGTAAGGTAGTATCTGGACGAATAACACATATATATATATATATAATTGTCCGCATAGAATGTGTTAAATTCTTAAACAAACTATCCGGAAGAATATTTTACACGTAGTCGTCCGAAGAAAATCTTTACAATTTTGTTTGGGTTTGGGTTGGTCTGTTGTGTTTGGGTTTCTTTGGGTTTGGGTCGTGTTGTTTTGGTGTGTTTGTTTGGGTTTGTTTCTTGGGGTATATATAATTGTCCGGATATAATGTGTTAAATTGTTAAACAAGCTATCCGGAAGAATAATTTACACGTAGTCATCCGAAGAAAATCTTTATAATTTTGTTTGGGTTTGGGTCGGTTGGTTGTGTTTGGGTTTGGGTTCTTTAGTTGCGTTCGGGTTGGTTGGTTTGGGTTTGGGTTCGTTTGGGTTTGTGTTGTGTGGGTGGGTTTGTTTGGGTTTGTTTTTGGGTCGGTTCGTTTGCGTTTGTCATTTTCGGTTTGTATGTTTGGGTTTGGGTTGACTTGTTTGGGTTTGTGTGTTTGGGATTGTTTATTTGGGGCGTTGTATCGCGTCAACCGCGTAAAATTAGCCGCTGTCCGGACGAATAATATACGCTTATTCGTCCAATAACGGGACGGCTAGCCTACGCGAAAAAAAAATCATAAAAACCAGCAATTTTTTTCTCGCCCAAAGGTACTTGTCTCCCCCTTAAGAATGTCCTCGTTTCGCAATCGCATTTTAATATTTCGTTTGCTATAAGCGACTGTAGTAGCTGGCTATTTTGGGAATTCAATGCAATCGCTGAAACTTCGAAATTTGACGACACGGTACAAGAGTTTTGTCATTTCTGACGATTGGGTTGTTTGCACTCGTTCCAGAACCGGGTTACTACGAGGACGGAAGTTTCGGTATAAGGATAGAAAATATTGAGTGCGTTGTGAAAACGGAGACCAAGTACAGTCGAAGGAACATCGAGTTTCTCACCTTTGAGACTGTCACCCTTGTGCCTATACAGACGAGCATGCTGGATCGCTCGTTGCTCACGGATTCCGAGGTAGGGCGGTGTTTGTACGTTTTAGCCCGTTGTCGCTCTCGTGTACTGATGCATTTGCACATCCTTATATTATACATACGAGGTTTGTTCAAAGAATAAGGTGACTTTATTTTTCTCGAAAAATATTTGTTTAATCAGCAATGTCTACTTTGTCTCCTTCAAAGTAATCCCCCGGATATAATCACACTTGCGCCAGTGCTTTTTCCAATTCTCGGAGCACTTCTGACATGCGCTTTTTGTATGGCGTTGAGCTCTCCAAGCGATGCGGTCTTTGTCTCCCCAATCGTGGCAAATCGCCGTCCGTTCGTGGGTCTTTGCGGTTTTGGGAACAGAGAAAAGTCACAGGGAGCCAATTTCGGGGTATTGGGGACATGTGTACCGACATAACAACGACAAAAAATCGAAATCCGAATGTACGTAACCCGCGAAATTTGAAAAGTGACCTTATTTTTTTTCAACAAACCTGGTATATGTTGGGGTGTCTCGAAAAAAAAATATGTCAATTCTTAGCCTTCCATGCATTAGGCACAAAAAAAAGCATGCGATTATACCAAAAAAGTTAAATAAGGAAATAAAGGTTGGCGCACTATCGCGTCAATGTCAACGAAGGGCTTGATAACTAATGGAAAGAAATGTTAAGAAGAAACACATCGGTCAAGACTGAACTACTATACACTGGATAAGTGTACCAAATTTCACGTCAATCCGTTAATTAGATTTCGAGAAATCGTATACACCGTTTTGTAAAACAGTTTCGAGAAAAACGCTTTTAAAATTTTACCAGCAATTCTCTCGTTATAACGGGTTTTTCTCCAATTTTCGCAGTAGCCTAACCCCTTAATTCGTGTAAAAAGTAATATCGAGGTTTTTCAAGCTGTTAGCTTCAAGAATCTTCCAACCGGATTTAACCCTAGGACCCTACGCTACCTGTACGAAACAAAGAACCTACACGGGGGTTACGCACACCCCAGCACTTCGAATCATCGCTGCTAACGAACTGTTCGTCGTGGAAAGCATTTTTTTTCACTCGAACGCTGATAGACCGAAGAACGGAATAGGATATGCGAGAAGAACCTGAAATGAATTTTTCGCCGTGAAAAATGCGATTGAACACGGCAAGAAAAATGATTTTAGCATTTCTCACCAATTATGTGGATTTAGGGGTACCCGTGTGTAGGGTCCTAAGGTTTACAAATATTGATTCTTGAGTAACGTTCGAACCCAAAGGGCGCATCAGTGTGATTAAAACTGGGGAAAGAATAATTCCACGCTATTCAGACTCGAGCGAGGGGTCTGAAATCTGGCATGAATATTTTTTTCGGCGTTCTCCGATACATATACAGTGCAACCTCGATTATCCGAACTAACCGGAGCCGGACATCGTTCGGATGATCGAAAATATATCTCGGAGTTCCGGAAAATCAACTTATATAATATAAATAGTATATTTATATTATATGAGTAGTTGAAAAAATGTCCTGAAAAATTGTAGGTCTGCGCTGTTGATGAAATCTCGGAGATGGATCATCCAAAACAAAACAAAAACAAACGGTTTTAGACTCAGTATGTTAAGGGAGCTTTCCAGTGTGACAGCCCGAAAAATCGCTGTTTTTCGCGATTTTTTTTTTAAAGAAAAAATAATCTAATCCGTCTGGTTTTTTTTTGTATATTAATTGGGTATTGAAGAATACAAAACAATTTTTTAAAGATCGATTTATTTATTAATTAATATCTATAAAAATGATGAAACAATTGTTGCAGAAAATGCACTTGGATGTGGTGTCACACGTTGGGGGTCACAATTTTGATCTGAAACAAAAAACACAAAAAGATTATTGATCGGTATATAATTGGCTTTCGTGCTATGGAGGCTTTTTTTTTTTTTTTTGCAAAACTGGCGCCGGTTTGAACAAAAAGTATCGATTTTAGCATTTTTTTTGGCAGTTTTTTTTTTACAAAAAAATAGGAAGATGTCAAAAAAAAAAAAGCTTCCATAGCACGATAAACAATGACGTTAAGAATATTGTGTAAAAAATTCAACTCGATAGCTTTAAAACTCTGCCCTCCAAGTTGGACACCGTTTTGAAAAATGCTGTTTCGAGAAAAACGCGTTCAAAGTTTCGCTGTAGCTGTAGCGCTCCGTTGCCTTCTTCCAAGAAATGCTGTACAGTAACCGAAATAATCTGAATTTCGGCATGAAAATTTCAGGGAATATTCGGAAGAGTGTATACTATTCGATAAAGCAAAAAAAAAATCGATTTTTTGAAAATTTCACACTGGAAAGCTCCCTTAATGGCTATGGCGTATATCATACGATTTTTCATATATGCAAAAATAACAAAATGGCGGATATTTATCGAGAAAAAAAACAATAAAAAACGTGTTTTTCACGGTTTTTGCCAGTTTTTCACAGTTAAATCCTTGATATGCGCTGTAGCTATAGTCGTAAAGAATATGCGGTTAAAATTTCATAAGGATCGGTTCGGTAGTTTCGAGAAAAACGCGTTTAAAGTTTGTTCGGGTTACATAAGTACATAATACATTTTTTTAATGTATTTCGAAAGTGTATTTATTAAGTGTAACAGCTTTTACATCAATATCTATAATATAAATATATTAAAAAATCATAAAAGTAGCCCTGTTTTATCGTGCAAAGTAAGAAAACGCCTTAAGTGAAAAAAAAGACCACCATTGGTACCGGATACGGCGCTGAAGCGTTCGGATATCCGAAAATTCGGCGAATCGAGGTTCTACCGTGTATGAAAATAATTTCGGCAACAGCCTGTGTACGTTACCAAAGTGTTATCTCTTCACAGGTTGCGTATCTCAACGCGTATCACACGAGGTGCTTGGAGGTTCTACGACCTTTGCTGCAAGGCCAGGAAAACTTGCAGGCTCTCCGCTGGCTCGAAAAAGCAACGCAGCATTTAACTGGGTAGCGTCGACCTTAGACCAGTTGGCTCCAATGCCGCGGATTCCTAATTTTACCCGCCTCTGGCATCAGCTAGATTTCCCTTCGTCAACGTATCTGTTTCTCTCTCGCGGAACTGCCTCACGACGGAAAACACACGCACGCAGATGCGTGTGAAGCGAATAATTGGTTTTCCGGAGGCCACGAAGGTGTCCGAAAAATCAACGAACACGGCGCGAATGAGGCTCGAAAGAAGAAAAAGATAACACGAGATTGTGTATTTGATTAATTATCCTCGTTCAATGTTGCAATAACAGATATATACATATTTCGAATTCGGCCGGGGCGAGCCTCGAAGAACGTTGGCAACGACACGGAGATCATCCCAACAGTTGTCAATTACAGCTCGTAGGAAAGTAACGAGTGGAGTGATTTATACTCTTTTGCAATGATACTAGTTATCACGATGATAATAAACGTAACGGGGTACGACGAGCTATTCCCTTTTTTTTTCGTCAAAGTTTACATTTTTACGTACATTGGGTAAGTCATCGTTGGGAACGAAAAATGGCTCAGCGTCGTGTTGAAGTTTGCATCGTTGAAACGCAACGAAAGTACTTACACTTTGATTTCCTTATTTTTATCATCACACAAGATCTTTTGTTTTGTAGGTTTATACGGTAGGTCGCTCGATAAGGATATTGAAAAATGATTGCGGAATTTGCTAAAATGAATTGAAGGAATTTTTCTTCGTATGACAAAGTGATGCGCTCATAAAATTAATTACACATCTATTTAGTATGAATGTCAAACTGTTAGGAAATATATTGTTTTCTTTTTTCGATGTACAAAATGGCCGACTACTCGAAACTTCTCGAAACAGCTTTTTTCCGATTGGCGTGACGAATAACTTCAACAATTTTCGCTCGATGTACGTCAAGTTTAAAAGTTATGTTCCTAATTGCACTTCGCAGCGAAGTACGTGCGGAATTTCTGATTAAGGATGTTTAGTCCCCAATCGCAAATGATAATGAAATTCTGAAAATTTGGTATGTCTTTACATGAAGTATTCAGGAGGTCGTGTAAAAATTTCATGACGATTAAGAAGCTATTTATTGAACAATTAACATTAACATGTTTCATAGGGACTCAACATCCTTAATCGAAAACTTTTCATTTTATGAGCAGTTATAACGAAATTTTTCACTGAAAATTCATTTCTTAAGTTCAAATACCCACAACTTCGGAATAAAACAATCTTCTTTAAATTCCGTACGTACTTTTCTCTAGGTATTCCAATGTAGATCGATGAGAATTTTTGTTTTTTGTTCTAGGTAAAAAATTGTCAACAAAAGAAAACATCAGTCGGCCATTTTGTACATCGAAAACAAAAAATATTTTCTAACAGCTTGATATTCGTACTAAATAGATGTGCAATTAATTTTACGATTGAATCATTTTTTCATACGAAAAAAAATGGTTCAATTCGCACATGATTTTAAACTGCGGCCTAAGGCCTTCAACTCGGAAATAATTATTCTACATTTATCAAACTGTAGGCTTGCGATAAGGTATTCCTTTCGCGAAGGGCCGTATCTTGTGGGAGCATAGGGCCCTTCAGAATCGTCAGTAAATTACAGTGGCACTTGCTAAAAAAAATAAGTTACAAACGATTGTTATATCCAATGATAAACTCGAATAAAAAAGTTCCCGCAAATTACGTAGATTTGGATACTTTGACATTTTCTTCGAAACGTCGCGTACGAAACTGCAAAAGTCACTCTAAGGGTGTCCAACTTTAAGGGTTAATTTCACCCCTTGAAACGGTTTTTCCGCCGATAAAAAAAATACGTGTCTCTTAGATTTCGATGAAAAATAACATATTCAAAAATGAACGAGATCGGAGTGACCAGAAACGGTTTCCTCGTTAGCTTGAAGTTTGACCAGTATGCTGGGACGGACTTTTACTCGATTATAGACAAAAATGAGTCAACTGTCGAATATTCGGGTTCGTGAGAGGAATACCTTAAGGGCAGATATACACCTAGGAGCCGGAAAAAGTATAATTGTGAATTTTTTCAAGGAAAACTATTCGAAATTTCGGATTGGGGTTTTAATTATCTAAAAGTATATAGAGCCGTGTTGTCAATTGCGCAGTTATCGTGACAATTATCAGCCTAGTTAACATTCTCGGACAAGCTCGCCGCGTATATTTCCAGATCGATTAGCAAATATTACAGGTACGCGTCGCGGTATCGATTTCCGCGCGATATTTACAGAGCCACCCAGGGTGGCTGGTGGAATTCCGTGAGCGGTGCGAAAGTCAAATTAACGGGAATATTTATAATAGCGTAAGGGAGTTTCAATCGTCTGAGCGTGTCGCGAATGACTTTGCCGTTTTTGCCGAGCATAAAGCCAGCCGGTATGCTGATATTGCGCTCGACTTCGCTGTCGTCGTTGGCCATGTCGACGTAATGATAATCCTTCCACATAGGACTGTCCCTCTCGTCGTCGATCGATTTTGCATGATAATCGGCGACGATTACGGCCCTCGCACCGGCGTCCTCGGCTATGGCGCTCTTGTGGAAAAACGTACAATCGCCCCGCTTAACGAGGGCAACGCTTCCGTCCAATCGTTCACTGTTGTCCGGCCTTCTGCAGCCCGTTTCCGGCTCGACCGGAACTAGGGCGATTCTTCGACCCGAAAAACTCGCGTTCTGAAGTTTTTTAAGGGGTTGCTTAATTGTTTGTTATTCATCCTCCTACAATTGTTTGTTATTCATAATTAGAGGCCTTGGGAGGCCTCTAATTATTTTTTACATATGAATTTTGTTGTAGTGTTCGAATAATTGATTGCGAAAAAGCAAGATCCTTTCGAACAACGTACGTTGTTCGAAGTTGAGGGCTCACACCACTGTAAACGTCCATAATTAGGCGATTTTTTGCGATTTGTTTTCCGGGGAAAGGACAAAAATAAGAAAGGGCCTATACAGGTGCCTATGAAAAAAGGACCTTTTTCTATAGGCACCAAACTTCTTTCCCTTATTCTAGATGGTTCAGAGCATCGCTTAAGCCGATTTAATAAGAAAACAATTTTTCGAAAATTCTACAGTGGTGTTGCCCCTTTAAGGAAGGAGACGTTTCCGGACATCAGCTAAACGCGGTTACGATTATAATGTTTTGCCATTTGTTTTTTCATGCGAATACATTCTGTGTGTAACTATATACTTTATAGGGTAGAATAGTGTAATTATATAGTATGTAATACTATACTAATTTAAGACTTACCAATTTAAGGCTTTAGGCTACTGTGAAAATTGGACAAAATTGACAATTGCTTGAGGCAAGTCGAATTTAACAGAACCAACATATGGCGCAGGACCAGCAGATTGAAGGTAACCTTATTATTACAACGATAGAACTGCTGGTAAAACTTTAAGGGACCAGACCACTTTGAAAATTCCAAATTTTCAATTTGAAAATTCCAAATTTTCAATTTGAAAATTTCACTTGAAGAAATCGACGATGATGAGCAATCAGAAGGGATTTTGTACGGTGCAGTAATTTCCGATTGAGCTTAGGTAAGAGTTTTTTTCATAGTACACTCAGAAAAACGTTTGGTAATACCAACCATGGATATTTAGTTGAAACAATTTTGCTTGAAGCAACCTCATTTTACTCGCTTGAAATACAATTCGATTCAAGTGACAAAGCCAGTTTAGTCGAAACAACCAAATTATCATGTAAAAATAGCGATACCCTCCTGGTCATGTAATGGATTGGATTAACTACATCGAAGTTCATACAAGTAATCCGCGTTTTATTTGAACTTTATATTTGGTCGTTATATTGGCAGCGTTGGGGGGTTTTCTTTTAAAATACATCTTCGGTGGTACGGACTATACGTGAACTTTTATCAAAAATATTATGTATTGACTGAAATATGCTCTGCGATGCATTAAATGCACACATGTTTTATTCTACTGTATATGTTTTTCGTTGAACTATATGTATTGAAAATGCTTTCGAGGGAGAGATTACCGACCCAACCTTTCAGTATGTTAAGATAAAGTTTGATTTCAGGACACTGGAATTACAATTGAAAGTACTCTGTGCATTTTTGGATCAAGAAGTTTATTTGCCGGAAATAAATATATATTTGTAATTCAACTAAATCTTGCAGTCAATTGAATTTTTCATATCGTTCGCCACCCGCAACTGCAGGATTTGGTTGATCCGAACCATTTTTTTTTTACGGTACCAAACGTTTTTCTGAGTGTATAAGCTTTAAACGCGTTTTTCTCAAAACAACGTTTTCAAAATCTAGCTCCATCGTATCTCTAAAACCAATAAGCCGATTCTCTTGAAATTTGAACCACTTATTGCAAACATGATTGGCTTGAAAATTCGCTTGGAAGTTTGAAAATTTTTATTTTTACTCTTTTTTTGCGAAAAACCCAGAAAAACGCGTTTTTTTTTACTTTTTTCGTTTTTCATCTGCCATTTTTTTATTTTTTGATAAAACTTTATATCCGAGGATCATTTTGCAGCTGGTGTCATACTGAATCTAATAGACTTAGGTTTGTTGTTTCAGACAAGCCGCTCCCGAGTTGTGATGGACCTACCTAGCCCACCTTTTTTTGAGGCATTACGTTAAACTATAGTTTTTCTACTTAAAAATGAATAAAAGTGAATTATTTTTTTTTTAATGGATTTCAAGACCTTATTTATCAAATCCAACAACTTTCATATTCATATCTTTTGTAAAATCCTTAAAAAAAAATCGTGAAAGTAGCCTTTTTGTTGTGGCTCCAAAGTGGGCTGGCCCCTTAAACGCGTTTTTCTCGAATCGATGTTTTCCAAAAAAGGTACCATGACTTCTCGACATCTAATGAACGGATGGACTTGAAATTTGGTACACTTATTCGGTGTAATGGTAGTTTAGCCTTGACCGATGTTTTTCTTCGTAACATTTTTTTCATCCGTTATCGATAGTCCATAAATTCTTTTTCATCAGTTATTAATGTTACATAACACTTTTTTCATCGGTTGTTAATATTACCTAACATTTTTTTAATCGGTTATTAATAATGTAATTTTTCGCCGAAAAATGGACAAAAAATTTTTAATTTTTCTTTTTTCAAGAATTGAAAGACGATAACATCAAAAAGCTCCAATGGTTAGCCAATATTACATATTTTAAGAAAAGAAACGCTCGTTTTTTGTTTGTTTCAGATCAACCAGGTGGCCAGAATCAAGTTGATCGACACCGTTGAGATCCTCACGTTCAAAGGTCCTCCACGAGTTGTTCATAACCTCTTTAATTATTATCATTTTCTTCCTTTAAAATTAATTTTTTCAAACAACCCTGCTTTTCGCGTGTTCACAGTAGCCTAGCCCCTTAAGAGTCTCTTACTATTTTTATTCATACAATTTTGAAGTAAACTATTTTTCAATAAATTACTGGCTAGTGTTAGCGTCTGGTGCTAAGTGTTAAAACCTTCGTAGGCGTTTTTTGCCACATGTAAAAAACAATATGAGTAAACAAATATTTATTTTTCCTGGATAAACCGTCGAGTTAAAAAAAAAAATTACCTGCTCCATCCACGTGAGGTTGAAAAAAATATAATGCATCTTTTATTTAGGGAGGGTGGGGCGTTAGGTACAATCCGAGATTAAAATTGAAAAAAATGTGTGTCATTGTCTAGACTATACTGAGTCTTGACGAATTTTTAAAAATTTATTCACCCCAAAACACCAGAGATAAAAAATAGTCCGATGTATGTAATTTTACGTGCTGTTAAATGGGCAAGTTCACGCTACAGGTGATGGAATTTTTTTTTTGCTATTTTGCACTAAGATAAACCATTTCTAACAACGGATTAACGCGAGCTAAATCTTTGTGAACATTTAGAGAGAAAAAAGTTCCATCTTGCCCATAGTAAACCGTATATATTCAATATTGAACCATCAAGGTTTGATGAAAGGTTACGAATCTTGGCTGCCGAATGAGGAGCATTGCTGCCAACCTCAATGTCCGCGAAGTTGCCGTTTTTCGGCTATTAATTAATGGTAATAAAAAATAATCTCGTGACAAATATAAATAGGCGTAATTGTAAATTACTCACAATTTCATTCCGCGTTGTATAAAACATTAGATGACGCAGTGTTCTCATAATAATCATCGATAATGTTATACTTGTTCACGTTGGTAGTAACGCAAACTCTTATTTACGTGATAAAAGTATAAAAATGCATAATATTGCCCTCCGATGACATATTTTGAGAAAAAAAATTAGCATCTACAAAATAAATCTGTACTCCGTATGCATTTTTTTGAGTTTAATTGAAAAAGTAATTCATAAACCGTCATTTCTCTAAACTGGACCGCCTCAACCTCCTCGATTCATCGTGTTTGATATTTTTCGTTATTTTTCACAGAAACACTCTTCGCAATGTTACGGAAGAAAGCGCCTCACGAAAGTGTGATACTTTTTTTTCGTCAGGTCTGTGAAGTGGTTTTTTTTTCAACACGAGTTGCATACCATTCGTCAGGAAACTACCTAAAAATTAGAATTGTGGAAGGGGCTCCAGCGCCTGTTTCCCACCCCTAAATTCAGCCCTAGGTTTTCTCCATCGACATTAGAATAATCGTTACTGGGTTTTCCAATCAGGGGCATGATATTTTCTCAAACACAACGGATTCGTAACAAAATTCATAAATATCGAAGATGACTTGCTCGAAATAGTCTCATTCGTTTTCCTCGCAGGATGCAACGATATATTTATCCCAAGAGGGCGCTAGCTGTCACAATAAAGACGGAGCTAGAGAGGGAGAGAGAGAGAGAAATGTAAATACTCACAAAACGTGTTCCGAAGTCTTGAGCAGGGCGAATTCTGTACGTGTAACCGAGTTCGAGGGGATGCACAATCTCGAAGAAAATGTCTTCGTCGTTCGTATCTATCATAGGCTCGCTATGAAGCTCATAATCGCCTATTATAAAACGTAATTTAACGAAATGACAATTTTTGGATTCGCAACGGCATGACGGACAACGGCATTTCGACAATACGTGGGATATTCCGAAAAACAGTTTATCGATTTTTTTGATATTTTAGTGTCGCTTATAATCAAAGCTAAATAAAAAGAGCAGAATGCGTGCGCGAGTTTGCGACGAAACGTTACGAACCTGCACTCCCGGCTACTCCAACCTTCGACGTATATGTGACTAGCATCGTCGCAATAAAAATCATTGTTAATGACGCTCCACCGCATCCACGTGACGACCATATCACCCGATTTTTGTCGTGCGTTAACATGACAAAGAAAAAATAACGTTTCACGCACTTCGATTACGAGTGAGACGAGAATCGACGGTTTTTTTACGCTGCGTACGAAGTTCCGAGAGTTTGTGGTGCCATACGTTTGAGAGGTTATGTCGTCGACTCAACGTACGTAATCGAGACACCTTGTGACGCAGATATCGTTCACTGCGAAGCTCGGCACTCGTACGCGAGTTTGTCAACGCCTCTCCTGTCGAGAATGTTAATGCGAGCGAGTTTTTTTTCTCACACTGTGCGGGCCTCGAGTACGCTCGATATCCGTAAATTCGATTCTCATACACGTTGCCTCTGAGAGCGCGCGTTTACCTCGATTTCTTTGCGTTTGGCAGTACAAGCACGTAGTCGATTATCAAATTGCTGGCTAATCTTCTTACGCGCTGCCCATGATGCATGCATGCAGGGACACGTGTGTCGGAAAACTCTGTGATTAGGTTAGGATACTGTGACGAGCCGAAAATCAGGGTCGTGTGAAGGAAAAAACTTTTTTTAGACCAAGCTTTTATTCAAAAGGTACTGTACTAAAAAGTAAAAAAAATATGTTTCAACTATTTTGATCATTTAGGTTTTTCGCAACAAAACTGCAAAGTCGAGCACTTTGAGTTACCGAAGCACGTCGTCTTATTGAGACGGTCAACCGGAAGTGCGGTGATCGTGGTTTTTCTGCTCACGCATCCAACTAAACCCGTTGGAAAACTGAAATTCGATAGATTAGATATAACAGATATTGTAAAAAATAAGAAAATCAATCTTTACCGTGTAGTTAAAGCACTACATTACAAGAAAGATTCAATTTCCGGTTGAAAATGGTCAGAACGACGAAATAGCACCCACAGACTTAGCAACGTCGCGCGTAACAGCTGATGCGTTTGGCGAACATAACCCAGCTTTGTTTTGAAATTAATTTGAATAGAAGCCGCCACAAAATATGCAAACAACAATTTATGGAGTTTTATCATTTATCACGTATCAATAATATGTATAATTATATTCTGCCTATCGTGTTAATTCCACTGAGGTAATTAAAGCCTATTTTAATAGGTTTCCGGCTGATTTTTTTTGTCTTTCTAGTCCGCTTTTATGGTGGATATGTTAATATTATTATTACGAAGATTACTACCGAGTCGTTGACAATCTAATTTTTCAATTTTTCTTTGTTCACGTGCAATAAATTCATCATTTACCACAACATTTGGCACACTATAATCGATAATACGAATAATCAACATAAGTAATCATCAATCAGAGCAGCTGTGGGTAAAATTAATTTAGACTCTTTTTTGACCCGGTGGAAGTGATCGTACCTCCTTAAAAATTTCAATCGATCGCGAGATTATAGCAATGAAGTTGCTATGTTCAAATTCACCCTAGAGGTTATGTTCACGCGTCAAATTCTCTTCCAAAACTCAAGCCTATATGCATTCACGGCCTCCATCTGTCGGCAACAACAAGCAGCTCTAACGTCGAGATCCTGCAAAGATTCCAAGCCACAATTCTTAGTCATAACAAATGCTCCATGTTACGTCACTAACGCCCGACTATACACGGAAATCTTGCGATGGAAATCGTCTAAAGAGTAGCACAATAATTATGCACAAGCTATGAGATGAGGCTTAGTAGTTATCTACTGGACAGAACAACTACGGATCTATCGGATTATGACGATGAGGCGATTGGGGGGAAGGGGGAGAAATCAGCAAAAAATCGATGACAATATATAGACGGCATCAAAAATGTTTGTTTCTTAATTTTTATTGAATCAAGAATTACGGAAATAGAGACTGCTATTTTCATGATGTTTTCGGACAAGTCGGTCGTAAGATTACTGACAATGAGAATAAAAAAGCCAGGCGTTTCTTTGTGCCCGAGGAGAAAAATAGGCGGAAAGAAAAGATACGAGTCACCGAGACCTGTCGATATTATACCTATCGAGTACAGATGGCGTTCAGGACGCTATCCGTGACTCGAGATCTTTTTTTTTTCGTCGGACGACTTGGTAGAAATTTACTAAATATACGGCACGCTAGTCTACATTGTGGGGTATAATTTTCCGAGTTGTTGACGGAAAATTCCAATTACTGTATACAGATGTAATTTATTTACCACGGGCTCGTGTAATTTATAATCTCCGTATTCAAATGATGCAACTCTGGTCCCAAATCTGGTCCTGATTCAGCTAAAGTTTTCTACAGTTATATTCGCTATCTAGATACCCTTGTAACTTCGGATAGGCACGTCCTCTATTCACTACAAACATAGTAATTATAATTATCGGTATCATTCAAAACAATATCATTATTTAATTATTGCACATTTTTTTCTGGCAATACTTTCCACTGAAGGCTTTTGGGAAAAATGAATTTGCAGGCTCGAAGCGCTACGGAATTGTCGCATCCTAGTTTTCCTTCCAGCAGCTCCCGATAATCCCTTCCACAGCGAACGCTTTGGAAGGATTATTGATACATGTAAAGTGCACTCAAGCGTTTGAAACTAGAGACCGGGATAGAAGTTTACGAGGTATCCTGTACATTTGATGGCGAGGGAATGGAAAGATAAAAAACAAACAGAGATTGAGCGGGAGAAAGAAGAAACAGAGTGGCGAGAGGGAGGGTGACATGGAGTACAGGGATCCGGACATTTTGGCAAATATTGATTTTTGGTTTCCGACGGATCCTCACAATATAACAATTCGAAAATATTCTCTGAAAATGGATCTGTTCAAAATTGAGGGAGCTATGGGCGTTTATAAAGGATGTCTCAAAATGACTTGACATTTTAAATTGCGCGCCATTTTTTTTGTGACGAACATAGAGTACTAATCTTTGACAACTCGCGTCGGGAAGTATTGAGGTTATGTCATGGACAACACACGATCGAGCAATGCATAGAAATTGTTATTTGCCGCATTGTTACTGCATAGTTATTGCAGACGAAGTTTCATCGTCGTGTTATCTCGCGCCACGGCGATGTGAATTGACCACCAAGATCGTGCGATTTGACGCCATTGGACTTCTTTCTTTGGGCTTTTCTGAAAGGAAAAGTGTATGCCAATGATCCACAGACCATTCCGGACCTCAACGAAGCAATTGGACGCACCATTAATGAAATTAGTCCGAAATTATGTCAAAATGTTATTGAAAATTTCGTCAAAAGAGTGAACGTTTGTAAACAGGGACGAGACGACCATTTAACGGATATTGTGTTCCACACATAACCTCCATGTTTGTACCATATATTGAAATAAAACTATTTGTACTTTTCACATAACCAATGCGTTTTATTAATAAATTAAGGGGCTACACCAGTGTGAACGCTGAAAATTTGGGTGGTTTTCAGGAATTTTTTGAAAGAAAAGTACTCAATTAAATGTTTCGGAAAATTAAGAATATATTTGGTTATATTTGACATACATGACATAATTTTTTTCATAAAAAAATATTGAGATCCAAGCGACTTATGCGCTGCCTTCGGAAGCGCCAAAAAAAAGTTCCTCCACTGCTGACACGATTCCGGCCGATTGAGTAGCTGAAACCGAAAGAGGAAAAAATGTCGTTGAACTGAAAGGTATTTCCTCTACAATGACGTAGGATTTTCGAAAAATATCAAAATCCAACAAAATGGCGTAGTTATGAAAAAAAAACGTCTGTTTCCTTGCCTATAAAATTGTCGTTTTTTCAATGCCAAATCGTCAATTTTCATCCAATCAAAAATATCCTACGTCATTGTAGAGTAAGTATATTCAAGAGTACGCAGTTCAAATTCCAAGTCATTCGGATAATTGCTCTTCGAGTTACAATGTCAGCAAATTTGAAAAATCTTATTTCGAGAAAAACGCGTTTAAAGATTCAACTGGGGCATTTTGTACCTACGAGCGGTTGCTCTTTAGAAGGCTGCCATTCGGGGAGCATACGGCCTTGACATTTTTACAGGATATCCGTGAAAGTATAAACTGTCGAAAAAGGCGAAAAAAATTGATTTTTCAAAAAGTGTCGCACTAGTATAGCCCCTTAAAGCCGTTTCGTCTCCGGGATTCGTTTCGCGTTCGTCGCGCATAAATTGTTCACCGTGTACATCGGGGATCGCGTGTACGTGCACAGTATCGGTGGGACTGTAACCCGAAGCCAGCCGAGCGTCAAGTATATCGTCGCGTTTTGTGTTGGCGGTGGTTGGCACGCCAATGCATTTCATGAATGGGTGAATGCCTCTCGCGCGATCTATCGCGCACGCGCACAAGCGCGTTAATGACCAAAGGATATCGGCTTTGATCCCTACTGTATTATTAGCACGCGCACATAATCCACCATTGGATCGACCGGTCCAACGCAATTTCTCATATTTATATATACGCACTTTCGTTCGGTTAGATCATTCATTTGTATAACCGGCAAACATATACGTATATGGTAACACCGGCCTCACCGGAGTTGTAAAAATCGCTTGTACGTAATAACGAGAGAGGAAAAAAGGACAGAGCTTGCGAAAATAAAAAAATAAAATAAATAAACGCGTACATGTATATTTGAATAGCATCGATTTGATCGCGCACACCGATGCGTGATGAATGGAAAAGTGCAAGGTACACACACGTTTATCGATATATGTGTATGTAATGTGCACGAAATGTTGCAAGACTCCGGCAGTGCAAGATTTTCATGATTAATGGCTATGATATACGCGTTTGTGAGCAGCGAAGAAAGAGCCTCGTGTATACAGTGCGAACGCCTCAACGGAAAACATTTAAGGTATGGTTTAGAATGAATGGAGCTTTGTGGCGGCCAACTATCCTTCGAGAATTTGCAACTATATATATATATATATATAAACGCAGCCTGCGCGATCAAAAAACCCGGAAACGATTCGAAGATCTGTTTTTTCGGACTCTCATTTTTCTCGCAGCAAACGCAGCATCGATCGGATGGCGTGCGAGATAAGGGTGAAAACCGAAACGTTCTTATAGTCGATACACGTTAATTTTACGACGTATATGCTTCAACATTAACGCGGCGTCTAGGGAAACAAATGGCGTTGAAGTTTGCATCGTTCGAATGCAACGAAAGATTCTTGTTTTTTTTTAACTTGCTTTATTCCCATTATAGAGGAGTTTTTCTTATAGGATAGAGACAGTAGTCGGCGAATGGAGATAGAAAAAATCGCTTGCATCGTTGGAATGCAACGAAAGATTCTTTTTCTTTTTAATGCTTTATTTCCGTTGTAGAGGATTTTTTTATTTGCCGAGGGAGTAGTCTGCTGATAAAGATCGGAAAAATAGCTTGAGTTGTTGGAATGCAACGGAATAGTTTTGTATTTTTTTTATATTGCTTGATTTTCGTTATAGCAGAATTTTTAAAAATAGATTCACATAAATGTCCAATGTGGATAGGAAGAATTGTGTGCATCGTCGGAATGCAACGAAACATTTTTTTGTGAATGCTTTATTTCCATTATAGAGGAGTTTTTCGAAAAATACATTCAGATAGTAGACGTTTGGTGAAGTTTTCCTTTGAATGCTTCAGTCCCATTATAGCGGGATTTTTGTTTATAGATTAAGATAGTAGACGTCTGATGAAGATAGAAAAAATCATTTGCATCGTTGGAATGGATTGCACGATTAAAAAACAATGTTTTCAGTTCCTTATAGTGGATTTTCTTAAATAAAATGAGGTACAAATATAATGAGGATATCAAATATAGTTCGGCTGATCGTTGTACGCCAAATGCTAAAAAATGTGATCAAGTGACGATAAGTGATATCCCGTTGTCCTCCACGAGGCAACTTTCAACATTTCACAGAGAACGAAAAAAAACGATAAAATTAACGAAAGCAAATTTTAAGTACGTAACCTCATTCAGCTTCGCGAGGATAATCACGAGTGATTTGAGGAGCGCGAGCGATGAAAGAAAATTCGCCCGTGATTATTTATCATGCTAATTTAGCGATGTTTCTCGAGGGGCGATGAGCGAGTACAAGGAGAA
>OX632366.1:10515057-10542859 GCA_951751655.1 Ophion costatus | reverse complement strand
GCTTTAAACGCGTTTTTCTCGAAACACCGTTTTCGGAGTCGGTGGACATGAATTTACAGGAGATACGAGAGATACGATGAGAAACATTTGAAGGTCGTTGGAGATGTTACTTTTTTGAAATGGATCTTTATTTTTTAATAGCTACGCAAAAAATTACGACTTTTCTCATACACTGAGAGAAAAGTGCATGGTATTTACAACAAACGCGCATGGTAAAAGAGAGTATGGTCGAATTCCCTATAGTTTATTGTCAACGCAATCATAATATGGTTAACACAACTATAGTATAAGTAGTATATAGTATAGTATAAGTATAGTATAGTATAAGTATAGGTAAACATGCGAATTTGGTGGCGTCTTTGACTATCTAGTATCTCCGAAATTACTATGCACTATGCAAAATAGCTTTGCACTATGCAAAATAGCATAGAAATTACTATGCACTATGAAAAATAGCATAGAAATTACTATGCACTATGCAAAATAGCTCAAATTTTGGCAATAGGCGCATAAAGTATTCGTCAAAATCATATAAAAAATTCAAATCCGAAAGTTGGATTCGTAGTTATGATCATACCTCCTTAATCATGTGTAAAATCCTCACCTCGTCATTCCAGTACTCCGATTTAAAAAATTGATACATATTGAAATTGAAATTGATACATATTGAATTACATAAATTTTTCGTGGACTCATAGATACGTTCAATAACATCACTATCCTTTCTCGAACAAACTGTTCGCAGTTCTGTCTATTTAACTGACGAGGGGAGTTCTCCCAGCATCGTTTCCCTGCCACCCGGGATAAAATCCATTTCTCAAGAACCCTCGGAAAAGGGGGGAAAATCCCACTGATACGTCGGTATACACGCGCAATAAAGATCTTACGTTTCTCCGAGTATGAGAAGAAAAGAAGCCAATAAAAATTTATAGTTTTATGAAAGATATTGTTCCGTTCGAAGCGCTCCAATAGGCTGGAGGAATTAATTTGATAGTCGTTCAAGCGTGTAAATCGCTTGAACGTGTATCAAATTGAGTTACCAAATGTACTAAAAACAACGGTTTGGACGAGCGAGAGCCAATTCCTTACCCACGGGTACGATGCGTGTGAGTTTCCTACGTGGCTTCGTACCGACATATAAAATTATATTATAGTTCGACATTTTTTAAGCCTTTCGTAATAAAAATTATTTTTTATATCCATACAGGGTGTCCTGTTATGAATGGATAATCCTGCAACTGTCGATACGTCAGACCATGTCCCCCACTATGTGCTGGAATTTCAGTTGTAAAAGTCCCACGGGTTTCGAGACAAAAATCATCTGCTTTTGTTTTCTCGCATAATATTTCTAGAAATTATAATTTTTTTGATTTTTAAAAATACTCTCGGCTATGTGCTTCACATCTAGAAAAACCTCCTTTTTAACCTTAAATGTTAAGGCGTCTTCTCACTTTGGACGCTAAAAAAGCCGAATCGCGTGATTTTTTTGATAGGTTTATATCATAGATATTGATATAAAAGTTAATACACTTAATAAATACACTTTCGAAATACATTAAAAATATTATTTTATGTATTTATGTAACCCAAACAAACGTTAAACGCGTTTTTCTCGAAACAACGTTTTTCGACGGCTTGTTGATAAAATCTTCGAAACTACTGAACCGATCCTTATCAAATGTTGACCACATATTCTTTACAACTATAGCTCTAGCGCATATCAAGGATTTTTTTAAATTTTGATATATACGTTTTTTTTTTGCAGAAACGGAAAAAACACGTTTTTTGGGTTTTTTTCGAAAACCGTCCGCCTTTTTGTTATTTTTGCGTATATAAAAAATCGTATGATATGCGCTATAGCGGTTAACACACTCCATCGAAAACCGTTTGATTTTTTTTGTTTCGGACGATCGCTCTCCGAGATTTCATCAACAGCGCAGACCTACTTTTTTGGACATTTTTTTAACTACCATTTTCGTCCATAAATAGTGACTCGAATAAATATTTAAAAAAAAATGGATTTCGAAAGTGTGTTTAAGGGTAACAACTTCTATATCGGTATCTATAATACAAACCTATCAAAAAATTCATGAAAATAGCCTTTTTAGCGTTCTAAGTGAGAAAACACCTTAAGACAACTTTATGAAAAAAGATCTTATGCAGAATTTTCATAAAAACCAATTCGAACATCTGACTTTGATAAACCTGCGGTCTCAAAAAAATGTACTACGCCTGTCGTGCTAATTACTTTACAAAGTTGCTAAGTTATTGTCGATTTATATCACGTGTAGAAATGGCATGCAGAAACCCAAAAGAGGATGAACTTTTTTCAAAAAATAGCCTAAGGCCCCAAATCTCGATCACCGTGGGACTTTTACTAAACTAAAATTCTGACCTATAGTCCAACCATACCCTCCTGCAGTAGGGCATGATGCGACCCATCGACAGTTGCAGGATTATCCATTCATAACAGGACACCCAGTATACCGCCATATATATATATATAAAATATATAAAATATATATTTTATATATATATATATAAATATAAATATATAAATAAATATATAAAAATAAATATAAATATATAAATATATAATAATATATATATATAATATATAAAATATATATTATATATATATATATATATATATATTTCTAAATATATATACATATATAAATATAAAATATATATATAGAATATAAAATAAATATAATATATATATATATATATATGACGAAAGGTGAATTGGTCTTTGTAATTACGCATCTAAAAGAAAGAAAGATAAAATAAAACGAGTATTTAGATAAAATCAAACCGGAAATGTGCGTCTTGAGTCGATGGAGGTGTAATAAATGTTGGCTTTAAAGTCGCGATCGGTACGAGTGCAATTTATGAATGGAGCTTAACAATTCCATCGTGGAAGAGCCTGAATGACTTTCCGAGAAATTCATCGTGCGCGGGAGAAGCCTCGTGTATCGGAAGGCTTCGCACGGATGAGAGTAAGGTAGTCCTGGGACGTGAAAGGGGGCCGTATTTTACGGGTGACTATGGAGAGTGGGCATGACGCATGATCATTTATGGGATTTTTTTCTTGCTTTGTTTTCGTTTTTAAGTTGTTTTTTTCTTCTCGCATTATAATAAAATCGTCACGGCGATCTGTAATTAACTCATTTGCATTGGACGTTACGTGTGTACGAGCGAGTGTGATATTAGAATCTCGCGAGGTTTGCTGGATGGAAAACCGGCTGGCTTGGCAAATGCAACTCTCTCTCTCTCTCTCTCTCTCTCTTCCCCCCCTTTCCCTCTCTCCATCTCCCCCTCCCTCTCCCTCTCACTGGAAGACTTATTTTCTTCACTCCAAATAAGGAAGTCTCTTCTCGTCTGCTATCTTTGGCTTGGAAGATCTCGTGTTGTACGCGGTCACCCATCCCAGTGCTGTCCCAGGCCACCATTGATTCACACGGGAGATCGCGCAGCAATCGCTCGCCCACTATCGGCGTCATTTCCGCTCGTTTATTCATTCCTCATCATAAAAATTTTTCTTTATCGCTTTGCCACTGGAATAGGCAACGTGACATTTGTATAATTCATACATATATGTGTGTTATATTGGTCGACGCAATATCTGCCCATCATGAGTTCATCGGCTGCTGAGCGATCATGCGCCAAAGACAGTCAAGGCTTAGATGGAAAAGCGTTGCTGCAAGAACGCAGGCTTAAGTATATGGATTGATATCATTCTGGTACTGGACGATTGCCAGCGGTAACCCACTAATCGACATTCACACGATAAACTTGGTTCCAGACTTATTTGCTCCAGCTATGCGTCGCTATTTTATCGGCTGAAAATATTATCATCGCAGCTACAATGAGTTCGGAATAATTGAAATGTGCGATTCTCACGGAGGCGAATGACGATGAAGTTTGCATCGTTGGAGTGCAACGAATGTTAAGGATGTTGAGTCCCAAATCGGAAATGATGATAAAATTCTGAAAATTTGGTATGTTTTTGTTTGAAGTATTTCAGAGGTCGTGTAAAAATTTCACGACAATTAGGAAGCTCGTTATTGAACAATTAACATTCACAAATTAAATGTTGTTTTATGGAAACTGATGTAACTTTGCAATAAGTTTTTTTTTTGACCTCTCAATTTTATAATATCTACAATATACTGAAAGCAACGGAAACAAAACGAAGTTTATTGATAAATTTTTTTTATTTCTTTTAAAAATTGTTCTTAACAAAATGTTAATTTTTTAATAACGAGCTTCCTAATCGTCGTGAAATTTTAACACGACCTCTTAAATACTTCATACAAAAACATACCAAATTTTCAGAATTTTCTCATCATTTTTTATTTCAACCCTTAAGGAGGTTGAAGTAATGATGATAGAATTCTGAAAATTTGGTATGTTTTTACATGAAGTATTCAGGAGGTCGTGTAAAAATTTTATGACGATTAAGAAGCTATTTATTGAACAATTAACATTAACATGTTTCATAGGGACTCAACATCCTTAATTCTTTTTTTAGGGACGCCACTGTGACGGGTAAACAAATCGATTTTTCGGCATTTTCTCGAAGTATACATATTTAAGAAGATGTGAAATAATGTTCAAGTTGAAATATCGAAAATTGACCAAGTTACGGGCGATTTCGTGAGAGCGGGCAGCGCAACGATTTACACGTACTAAGACGTTTTTTTTTGCTTGAAAGTTAGTGTTTTTAAGCCCCGGAATATAGGTAACAATTTCGCCAAAATTACAATTGTTTAAACACCTTACATTTTGTGAACATTTTTTTCGCGAAACGGCTACGTACAACGAGAACCACATTTATATAGATTATAAAACTTTTTTCTTTTTCAGACTAGCCACTGTCAAGTTATCGATCCGGCCGTTTGACCACTTTTTTATACAGAGGCATTATAATACCTCAATAAAAGTTAACCTTTATATTTTAAGAATAAAAAATTACACGAAATGAAGATAATGTATGCTCAATAACGTTCCTCTTTTCCAAATCCCAAACAAATGATCCAGTAGGCAAAGAGATTCTGAAAAAGCGACTTTTTTCGGTCCTTTTCAGGGGCGTCGTCCCTTGAAGGGCTACATCTACTTAAACACCCGACAGAATAGACATATTCCGTTTTTTCTTTCTAGGACACGGTTGGTGAAAAAGAAACGCATTTTTAAACACAAAGGTGAATATATCGAGAGCCTTTTAAAAAAATCACCAAAAAGTACAGAAAAACAACAAAAACATTTTTTCGCGAGGTTTGGCGGTGGACACTCTCCAGCTTAAACGGTTGATGGGAAATCTGAACACCAAACGGGTTATTCGAGTTTACAATAAATACGAGTCGTTGACGATCGTCGATCTTTTACATAATTTTTCCAAACAACGTGGTGACGAGTTGAATCCCAAGCATACAAAATCTATGAAAAAAGTCGTCATTTTCGCGTAACTTAAAAAAAATGAAAATCGATTTTTAAAAAGTGAGATCGTCAACGACCTTTAAATATTTCTCATCATATCTCCTGTAAATTTGGAAACAGCCCATCTAGTGGTTCTCGAAACATCATGTCCACCGACTTTTAAAAGAGTGTTTCGAGAGAAACGCCTTCAAAGATTGAAGTAAGGTGCTGCTACCGCTCACTCGACTGTTAGAAGCTGTAGCTCATTCAAGTTTTACGGATATTTCAACGAATTTTGAAGCTCGCCCCGTCAATTTCCATTATTTGCGATAAAATTAAGATATCGCACCCATTAGCCAACAGCAATCGTTGAACTTTGGCGAATTTCCAATAACCTCTAAAAGCGCTCATAATTCCTTAAAAAAGCCGAAATCGCAAATTTGTTATTCTTGAAAGTATCATTATTTTGGTTCAAATATCAATAATCATCGGTCAAAACTTAACGCCCCTGATATGGTACTATCTCCAGAAGTTGCATTGTCCACCTCCATCATCAGCCCAGCTCCATGATACCATATTATTGGCTTACTACCGAAGTTACATATCAATGCCAAATTTCACCTCAATCGAATGCCAGCAAGGGCCCGAAAAATCGATTACTTATTTTGAAGAAAGACGAACGAAGCAAGTTAAATAAAAGCTTGTCTAAATAAAAGACCACCCAATGACCAAACTCCGTAGGAACTCGTAACTCCATTAAGGCGTTAGGCCACAGTAACGGGTATAAAATCATGTGCGAATTTAACAATTTTTTTTCGTATGAAAAGTGATTCGCGAAAATTAATTACACATCTATTTAATATGAATATCAAGCAGTTGTAAAAAAAATATATATATATATTTTTTTCGATGTACAAAACGGACGACTACTATTATTTTCTTTTGTTATCTTTTTTCAATTGGCGTGACAAAAAACTTCAACAATTCTCACTCGACTTACTTCAAATTTGAAAGTTACGTTCTTAATTGCATTTTGCAGAGAAGTACGTCCGGAATTTCTGATTAATCGAAAACTTTTCATTTTATGAGCAGTTTTATACGAAATTTTTCACTGAAATATCATTTCTTATGTTTAAATACCTACAACTTTGGAATAAAACAATATTTTTTTAATTCCGTACGTACTTCTCTAGGTATTCTAATGTAAATTGACGAGAATTTTCGTTTTTCGTTCTAGGTCAAAAATTGTGGATGCTAAATGTCCCGCCGTGGAGCGCCAAAAAAAAGATAACAAAAGAAAATATTAGTAGTCGGCCATTTTGTACATCGAATAAAAAAAAATTCTCACAGCTTGATATTCATACTAAATAGATGTGTAATTAAATTTACGAGTGAATCATTTTTTGATAGGAAAAAAAATTGTTAAATTTGCATATGATTTTAAACCCTGTGGCCTAACACCTTAAAGTTCGGTCCAGTTCGCGTCTTTCGATTCCGCATTGACTGTGGCCACACCTAGTATATTTCATCGAAGGTTGATTTAATTTCATGAATGGCGAATAGCTCAACCACCACGAGTGTCTGTGTGTGTATTCCGCAGCGTAGGCTCCACAGGTGGATTTCGTATGTACCCCCCTATACATATCGGGTGCCCGTGATGTATCTCATTCATTAATTCGTTTGGGTCTTTCGAAAACGCGTACAGATCGCGAGTTACCTCGCAATCACCTTGAGGAACCTGAGGCGGTGAATGAGGAAAAGCAACCGGTCGAGAAACGTGGAAGGGGCGGGGGGGCAGGGGGGGGATTGATGTTTCTGTCGACCTCGACGTATAGTATACATATATAGTTAAGCGAAATAATTTTTGTAGCCTTCGGGCTACGGAAGTTAGATTTTTCGAAATGGTCGCTTGTCGCGTTGTGAAGGGCATCTCCGATTGACGAGAACGTCTCGAATGAATGAAATCACGTGTTTCTTTATCTTCTTCTTTTTTTAAATTTATTTTTTGTTTTTTTTTAACGGAGCCCGATACGTTTTTACGATCTGCATATCGAAAGAAGGATCTTCGGATAAGCGAAAGCAGAGGTGCTATATATGAGCGTGATCACGCGGGCGCGCACGCGCGCCACTGTCGTAAGTCGCCTCTCTCTCCCGTTATGAATGAGAGGATGGCAAACGCGTGGGTTTGCGAACGGTCGATACACACCTATCCGTTGCCCTCTATGTATGTGTTTATGAATATGGGGAAAGTAGATTTTGAACCCGTTATGTCGATTTTCCGTTGGCTATCGGAACATGTGGTGTTTTGAGGACGGTCCTCGGATGCAAATGTCTTCGAGATCACCTTTGCCCAATTATATATATGGAATATTCCACGATATTTCGGCTAACCCCTGGCCCCAACCATTTTTTGTTTTCCCGATTTTTTTCTGTAAAATTGTACTCCATGAAAGGAATATCCACATGAATTTTTAGATTGTTATCTGTTCTATTTTAGGAGTTATAATTTTCCAAAAAATGTCGATTTTAGAAGTTTTGGAAGTGTTAAAACGCTGATGGCTCCTGACCTAATTGAGATATCGACAAAAGGCACTGTATAACTTTTTTCCATTTTAAAGCATACTTTTGTTAAAGTATATGAAACAAATTATCAATTATCAATGTCAATGTTTTTTTGCTTCTAAAATGAAAACTATTGGTTTTCAAGATGATCGCCATTTGTTAATTTTTTCAAAAACATCTCTAAAATAGAGTGACCCATTCTATGATTTTTGAGACTAATCTCATCGTGGGCCTATTTTTCCTTCTATTTTTTTTCTCGAATTAATCTCACTTTTTTAGACGATTTTTATCTTTTTAATGTCCAATAATGCTATTAATGATTTTATGATTTCCAATTCGGCTGCGACAGGCCTGCAACGGTTCATTTTTAATTCGTGCTGAATTTAAAGAATATTTTTATTATTCGAAATCACTTTTTTTTGTTAAATTCAGTACAAATGAAAAATTAACCGTTTCAGTCCTTCCGAAGCCGAATTGGAAATCACAAAATCGTTAATAGCATTATTGGACATTGAAACCATAAAAATCGTTTAAAAAATATGATCAATTTGAAAAAAAATAGAAGGAAGAATGAGATGACGACGAAACTAGTCTCTAAAATCCTAGAATGGGTCACTCTATTTCAGAGAATTTTTGGAAAAACCAAAAAAGGCAATCATAAAAAAAATAGTTTTCACTTTAGAAGCAAAAAAAACGATGATATTTATAGTTGCTCATTATTTTTTTCATTTTTTTAAAGACAGAATGCTTCAAAATGAAATATATATATATCCTCCTGAACTAATTGAGATATCGACAAATGACACTATATATAGTGTCATTTGTCGATATCTCAATTAGTTCAGGAGTTATTAGCGTTCAAGGCCGTAGGCCACACTAATGGGTATAAAATCATGTGCGAATATAACAATTTTTTTTCGTATGAAAAAGTGATTCACTCATATAATTAATTACACATCTATTTAGTATGAATATCCAGTTGTTAGAAATTTTTTTTTTCGATGCACAAAATGCCCGTCTACTAATATTTTCTCTTGTTATCTTTTTTTAGGCGCTCCACGGCGTGATATTTAGCATCCACAATTTTTGACCTAGAACAAAAAACAAAAATTCTCGTCAATCTACATTAGAATACCTAGAGAAGTACGTACGGGATTAAAAAAATATTGTTTTATTCAATAGATGTAGGTATTTGAACTTAAGGTTAAGGCCACTGTAAATTTTTTGAAAAATCGATTTTTTTTTATTGGCTTAAAAAATAGTTTAAACCCTCTAGAATAAGAAAAAAAGGTCATGTGCGAAAAAAAATTTGTTGTCCTTAGGAAATGAAGGTCGCCGCCAAGCGTGTCAAAACTTGCTCCGAAACGACTGCAATTATATCGGAGATGGCGATTCCAAAACTTTCAAAGGCATCGTGGATTCGAAGCCTTATGAAAATGTTGATGTTAAAAAAAAGAGTGCATAGATCACGTGCAAAAAAGAATGGGCACTCGATTGAGAAACTTAAAAAAAGGAACAAAAGGTCTCGGGGGAAGAGGAAAACTCACTGCCAAATTGATTGACGAACTAAGCATTTATTACGGCTTAGCAATCCGTCGAAATTCCGATTCCATCAAAAATATGAAAAATGAGATCTGGGCAACCCTTTTTCACAAAATGTCAACGGATGAAAAGCCTCAGCACGAAAAATGTTCGGAGAATTGGTGCAGTAGGAAGAAAGCGAAAGCAAAAAATGCCTTGGATGCGTATCATCACAATCAGCCAATGAGTGAGGAGGTTTATCAAGCCATCAAACCCATCTACATGGGTTCCGCAGCCGGGACGAGTTGCTGGAGCGTTGCTTGGGGGCCTATACTCAAAACAATAACGAAAGTTTCAACGCTACCGTTTGGAGTTTGGCCCCCAAATCATCCTCAAGCGGAAAAACTGTACTAGATGTTGCGACGGATATCGCTGTTTGCATATTCAATGGCGGCCTTACCAACGTCTTGCAAATATTCAAGATGTTGGAGGTGGAAATTGGTGTACAGTTATATAATTTCTGCATCGAAGCCGACGTCAAACGCACCACGCACGCGGAGACATCTCTGAGCGACGCGGCCAAAAGTGCGCGCGCGCTCCAAAAATCAACCAGGAAAGACGAAGAAGACGAAAATTTGGCTATCGAAGGACAAATGTATGGTGCTGGGATTGCAGACTAACGGTAAAAATTTTTTTAACTTCTTTTTTTAATTTTTTCCAATAAAAAACTATTCGCAAAACTTTAAACGCGTTTTTCTCGAAACATGGTTTTTCAAAATGGCACGCAGCATAACTCGAACAATTTTCATTTTTTTTACTTGAAATTTTAACCAGATGTGAACATTTACATTATCTTGAGAATGTCGATCGGAATTTTCAAGAACTTTATTTATTGTTTTTTTATTAACAAAAAACTTGCCGTTTTTTTCGTCAAAAATCAATTTTTTTTCAAACGCACGCCAAATCCACAAAAATTGATACTTTTTAAAATCCGATCGACATTCTCTAGCTATAGCCCTCTAGATTAATGGCTTTTTTTTTTTGTTCTAGATTCAAAAGTGCACCAGTGGTGCTGCGTGCCGCGGAGCCCTGGAAGCAAAACATGTCCCGGGAAGATAGCTGTGGAACCGCCATTTTGTTTTTTTTTACTGTAAAAAAATTTTATAATAAAGTTTAATGTATGCCCGATAACACCATTAAAAGTTTTTTTTCAAATACCTTCAATTTCGGGAGCAAAAAATTAGTGAAAAAACCTTTTTTTTGGGCCGTTACAGTGGCCTTACTCCTTAAGAAATGAATTTTCAGTGAAAAATTTCGTTATAACTGCTCATAAATTGAAAAGTTTTCGATTGATCAGAAATTCCGTACGTACTTCTTTGCGAAATGCAATTAGGAACACAACTTTTAAATTTGAAGTAAATCGAGTGAAAATTGTTGAAGTTATTTGTCACGCCAATTGGAAAGAAGCTGTTTCGAGAAGTTTCGAGCAGTCGGCCATTTTGTACATCGAAAAAAAAACAAAAATATTTTCTAACAGCTTGATATCCATACTAAATAGATGTGTAATTAATTTTATGAAAGAATCACTTTTTCATACGAAAAAAAATTGTTAAATTCGCACATGATTTTATACCCGTTGCTGTGGCCTAAGGCCTTAAACGTTTCGAAAACATCTCAAATCGACATTTTTTGGCAAATGATAACTCCTAAAAGGGAAGAGATAAAAATCTAAAAATTGATGTGGATATTCGTTTTATGGGGTACGATTTTACAAAAAAAAACAGGAAAAACAAAGATGGTCGGGGTCACGGGCTAACTGAAATGGTGTGGAATATCCCATGTGTGTGTGTGTGTGTGTGTGTGTGTGTATGTGTGTGTGTGTGTGTGTGTGTGCATGCGTGCCGTGCGTGCGTGCGTGCGTACCGTGCGTGCGTGCGTGCGTGCGTGCCGTGCCGTGCGTGCATGCGTGCGTGCGTGCGTGCGTGCGCGTGCGTCCGTGCGTGCGTGCGTGCGTGCCGTGCGTGCCGTGCCGTGCGTGCCGTGCGTGCCGTGCCGTGCGTGCCGTGCGTGCCGTGCCGTGCGTGCGTGCGTGCCGTGCGTGCGTGCGTGCGTGCGTGCCGTGCGTGCGTGCGTGCCGTGCGTGCGTGCGTGCCGTGCGTGCCATGCGGGCGTGCGTGCCGTGCGTGCGTGCCGTGCGTGCGTGTGTGCGTGCGTGCGTGCCGTGCGTGCCATGCGTGCT
This sequence comes from Ophion costatus, assembly GCA_951751655.1. Taxonomy (NCBI): domain Eukaryota; kingdom Metazoa; phylum Arthropoda; class Insecta; order Hymenoptera; family Ichneumonidae; genus Ophion; species Ophion costatus. The sequence continues at coordinate 10,531,116 of OX632366.1, read as the reverse complement.
GTGCATGCGTGCGTGCGTGCGTGCGTGCCGTGCCGTGCGTGCATGCGTGCGTGCGTGCGTGCGTGCGTGCGTGCGTGCCGTGCGTGCCGTGCGTGCGTGCCGTGCGTGCGTGCGTGCGTGCGTGCCGTGCGTGCGTGCGTGCGTGCGTGCGTTCGTGCGTGCGTGCGTTCGTGCGTGCGTGCGTGCGTGCGTGCGTGCCGTGCGTGCGTGCGTGCGTGCCGTGCGTGCGTGCGTGCCGTGCGTGCCGTGCGTGCGTGCGTGCGTGCCGTGCGTGCGTGCGTGCGTGCCGTGCGTGCGTGCGTGCGTACCGTGCGTGCGTGCGTGCGTCCGTGCGTGCCGTGCCGTGCGTGCATGCGTGCGTGCGTGCGTGCGTGCGTGCGTGCGTGCGTGCGTGCCGTGCGTGCGTGCGTGCGTGCCGTGCGTGCGTGCGTGCCGTGGGTGCCGTGCGTGCGTGCGTGCCGTGCGTGCGTGCGTGCGTGCCGTGCGTGCGTGCGTGCCGTGCGTGCCGTGCGTGCGTGCGTGCCGTGCGTGCGTGCGTGCCGTGCGTGCGTGCGTGCCGTGCGTGCGTGCGTGCGTACCGTGCGTGCGTGCGTGCGTGCGTGCGTGCGTGCCGTGCGTGCAAGCGTGCGTGCGTGCGTGCGTGCGTGCGTGCGTGCGTTCGTGCGTGCGTGCGTGCGTGCGTGCCGTACGTGCGTGCGTGCGTGCGTGCGTGCGTGCGTGCCGTGCGTGCGTGCGTGCGTGCGTGCGTGCGTGCGTGCGTGCCGTGCGTGCCGTGCGTGCGTGCGTGCCGTGCGTGCCGTGCGTGCGTGCGTGCCGTGCGTGCGTGCGTGCGAGCGTGCCGTGCGTGCATGCGTGGGTGCGTGCGTGCGTGCGTGCATGCCGTGCGTGCCGTGCGTGCGTGCGTGCGTGCATGCGTGCGTGCGTGCGTGCGTGCGCGCGTGCGTGCGTGTGTGTGTGTTCTTCTAATTTTTCTGTTGTTGATGTTTTTTCTAATTTTTCTTTGTTGATGTTTCTTCTAATTGTTCTAACCTTATTTCCTAAAACATGACTAAATGTTTTCGAAAATAGTAAAAGTATTGTTAATTGCAAAATAGAGCAATTTTTTGGAAAATTCATTGTTTGCGTTTTAAAGCGTACCATTTCATCGATTTTTAATATTTCTCACTGTTTTTGGTTCATATTCTGCATATGAGCATGAGTGATGATGGAAAAAAATCTTCTTTGGTTTTTTCTCCCGGTTCCGGCTGCGCTACGTGCCTCGCCGTCTGACTCGTTTAGAAGACCGTGTCTTACGTCCGCCATTTTAAAAGATTGATTTAAAAAATGCCATGTAGCAGCCAAAAGTAGTGATAAAACATACCCTAAGTCTCAAAAATCGTGAAGAAATCTTTTTTTCTACAAAAAATCATGAAAATCAGCAATTTTTTCCTCGCCTAAAGGTATCTTTCCCCTCAACCTGCACGCTTCGTGAGCGTGTCGTGTGTGCTGATATCATACCAAAGTGCAGTAAAGTAAACAACAAACGATTATTTTTAGTGATGTGATACAAATAGATTTTTAAGATATACTTTTTTAAGCCATTTATACCATTTCAAAACAAGTTTTATACTTTTTTAAGATTCACCCATTTTTTACATCTATATGTTCTGTGGATCAAATTCAAGGTACAAAATGCAATGGGATCCATCAAGAATCGTATCGGATTCAGTTCGATAATATGGGAATCCTTTGGGATTCAAATTCGATTCCAATCGGGAATGCCAATTAGAATCCAATGTACGTACGTGACGTTTTAGTACAGAGAACCAACACAATGACCCATTGCATCCCATGAGGCAGTGAAAACAATCATCAGAATCCATTTGCATCCCTGGGAAAATTTATGCACGTGTGCCTTAGCATCGAGGGGCTCATTATTTTCAGCTTGTTTTTTTAGTTCGCTGCTTGGGCGCCCTCTACAAGCCGGTATATTTTTCTTTCCATTAGGTATAAACTCTTTCGTCATCCCTCGGTCTCAGTGCCATTTTCGTAATTTCTTCGTGACTGCATAGAAGCGTTGCGAGAACTTCGAAAAAAAAACAAACAGGTCTCATTCGTTACCTCCGAATGAGCCATTCGATGTAATCGCACGAAAAAAAATCGTTATTACACTTTATTCGTTGTATGAAGAAAAAAAAACATTAACAGCCGGAAGTTGTAGATCTTGGATTGACACATTACCGGGTATAAAAAAAAACGATGCAAACGTGTCCTCAGAATATTCAGGGTCCCAAAGTAATCGCGAGGAGGGGAAAGTTTGAAAAAAAAGAACCGGCCCCGAAAGTCTTCGACAAGAAATTCCAGTAACGCCTGACGTTCGCCCACATATTGCATGAATGAACGCCCACCGCAAAGTACAACGATACATGTATAAGTGTGTACGTACCATGACAAATACACACTTTTAAGGCGCTCCTATAACGAAAGTCTCACGTAAAATGGGTCGCGTGGCTCGTTTTATGAATGACCATGCGTCGGCGCATTCGACCCAATACACACACACACACACACACACACACACACACACACACACACACACACACACACACACACACACACACACACACACACACACACACACACACACACACACACACACACACACACACACACACACACACACACACACACACACACACACACACACACACACACACACACACACACACACACACACACACACACACACACACACACACACACACACACACACACACACACACACACACACACACACACACACACACACACGCACGCACGCACGCACGCACGCACGCACACGCACACGCACACGCACACGCGCACGCACACGCACACGCACACGCACACGCACACGCACACGCACACGCACACGCACACGCACACGCACACGCACACGCACACGCACACGCACACGCACACGCACACGCACACGCACACGCACACGCACACGCACACGCACACGCACACGCACACGCACACGCACACGCACACGCACACGCACACACACACACACACACACACACACACACACACACACACACACACACACACACACACACTCAAGAGCGGGCGCGCGCGCGCACACACACACACACCTTTGCCCGCTTGCCTTTATTAGACATTCCCCGATAAATAAAAAAAAGACAACTCCGAGTGAATTTTCAACCTTCTCTATTTTTTGTTTCGTTATCGAGAACGGTATAAGTTCACGTAATACGAAAATATTGGCCGTACGTGACTGGAAGATCGAGGCAAACGAGCGTGGGTGTTATCGCGAGCAGTGATTCATTGAACATTAACGGCATATGGAGAAACCAATATTCACGAAAGAAATCTCGTCCTATCGTCGAGATCTGAGCTTTACAATTTTTTGAAATTCCAAACGATGTCAATCGAATGGAATGGAGGGTCGAACGTTTTGCTGTTTGAAGTAACAGGATACTGATTGGGTTGTTGAATTTGAAAATATCAAGCTATCCGATAAATGGTGAATAAAGCAATGTATAATAGAAAAAAGTCTAAGTGTAATTGGTGTAGTTTAAAAAGAAATGGAACATGGTGAATTGCGCTGGGATTTTATCGTCAATGATCGCAATTAACAGGTAAAGCTCGGGGACTTTGAAATGTTGAGAAAAGAGAGAGGACAATGTTAATTTGGAAGGCCAAATGTGGGATGCAGGCATTGCAGATTAAGGGGGGCGATACCTTTAGGAAAGAAACATTTTTGCTTATTTTCGGGATTGTTTTTTGAAGGAAAGATTTCGATACTGTTTTTGAGACTTAGGGTCGGTTTTATTACTATTTGTCGCTTTTGCATGGTATTTATAACGGTGGTTAAATCCATCACTTTCCGTAAAAATTGTGCTCAATTGCCTCGATAAAATGTCATTCCCCCAAAAACGACGTGGTGGCTGATGGAAACTTCGAAGTTGATCGTTTATTAGATCCATCCATTCCTAGAGAAATCATTATTCTTCATCAAACATGGCAAATTTCCCATGAAAATCTTCTCTTCTAGAATAATTATTTACTTTGCGTCGTTCCAGCCGAATTACATTAAGGGGTTATGTGGGTTTCGAAGCAAAAAAAGCATATTTTTTCTATTTAAAAAATATAATATATAAATTGATTTATTCAAAATGTTAAGCACATAAAAGACCAAAATTTGAAGAATTTTTTTTTTTAATTCATTTAAAAATTTGGGAATAACAGCCGGTAGAACCTGGTTTCCGGAGACCCCTCAAAAAAGTGTCCTCGTGGTGTCAGGATAACTCATGATAGCTTTATCTGAAATTAAAGAATAAAACATTTTCTGTTAGTAGATAAGTATATAGCTCGTGATTTAACCAAGGATTTTTTTAAATGTTCAAACCCACGTAACCTCTTAATGTGCCCATTAAACCGCATTATTGCACGACCTTGATAGTTTAAAATTAAAATCGACGGATTTAAAGTGAAAGCATTTTTTCCGAATGCTCGGAATTCAATGTTTAATTTCTGAACCCGGTCAATTAATTTATATGTTTATTGTCAACTGCCAAATTGTCTGACTATAAAACCGCCTCTAAACGATCAACTACATTGCACAATATTACGGATTGCGCAATGTTTTTCACCGTTAAGGGTTAGTATGGAAGATTGCACAATTATTGAACAAAAGTTTGAGCGATTAAAAATGTTATTCCATCACATTTTTCATAGCATCGTGTAGGAATAGTATTGCGTCATACACAGGGGAAGCTTTGCTCACGCAAAAACACGGAAGCTTATGGACCGTCAAAGCTATTGCATGATAATCATTGATCATTTGGCTCAAGGTGTTATTCAATATTATTGTACAATGAAAGTATTGCACAGCGTTTTGGTAGGTCCAGGGCCCGCCTAAGGAAGAAACAGAGCCGCGAATTGCAATACCCAGCGCCATTTCTTCTCCTACGAAAAATTGAAACCTGGAGCATCATTGAAAATCAATTTCATATTTGTTGGTTAATTTTTTCACAAAATTTCGATATGAAGGATGTCTCAAAGTGCCCTGACATTTTAATTTATTCATAAAACGTATTATTTATTTGATAAGTACGAATATTTTAATTTTAACATAAGGTAAACATATGGAGGTTATATGTATGCAACACAATATCCGATAGTCCCTCTACTCTTTTCACGAAATTTCTTTTTTCGTATGAAAAAGGGATTCAGTCATAAAATTAATTACACACCTATTTAGTATGAATATCAAGCTGTTAGAACATTTTTTTTTTTTTCGATATTCAAAATGGCCGACTACTCGAACCTTCTCGAAACAGCTTTTTTCCAATTGGCGTGACAAATAAGTTTAAGGCGCGCTAGGTTTTCGATTGGTTCTGATATTCCCATAGTTCCGACGTTGCCACATTTTAAGGAGGTACGATCACTTCCACGTGGTCATAGAAGAGCCTAAATTTATTTTACCCACAGCTGCTCTGATTAATGGTTACTTATGTTGATTATTCGTATTATCGATTATAGTGTGTCAAACGTTGTGGTAAATGATGAATTTATTGCACGTGAAGAAATAAAAACTGAAAAATGAGATTGTCAACGACTCGGTAGTAATAATCCTTCGTAATAATAATATTAACATATCCACCATAAAAACGGAATAAAAAGATTTAAAAAAAATCAGCCGGAAACCTATTAAAATAGGCTTGAATTATCTCAGCCGAATTAACACGATAGGCAGAATATAATTATACATATTATTAATACGTCATAAATGATAAAACTCCATAAATTATTGTTTACATATTTTGTGGCGGCTTCTATTCAAATTAATTTCAAAACAAAGCTGGGTTATGCTCGCCAAACGCATCAGCTGTCACTCACGACGTTACTAAGTATGTGCGTGGTATTTCGTCGTTCTGACGATTTACAACCAGAAATTGAAACTTTCTTGTAACGTAGTGCTTTAACTACACGGTGAAGATTGATTTACTTATTTTTGACAATATCTATTATATCTAATCTATCGAATTTCAGTTTTCCAACGGGTTTAGTTGAATACGTGAGGAGAAAAACGATCAGCGCACTTCCGGTTGACGGTCTCCATAAGACGACGTGCTTCGGTAACTCAGAGTGTTCGACTTTGCAGTTTTATTGCAAAAAAACTAAACGACCAAAATAGCTCAAATTTTGGCAACAGGCGCATAAAGTATTCGTCAAAATCATATAAAAATTTCAAATCCGAAAGTTGGATTTGTACACATAGAGAAATGTATAGTAGCCTCAACCATATTTCAACCATATTTTATATTACCCTGAGAGGACAATAATATTTTATAGTCATGGTTACTACCGAAAATATAGTACTGCTTATGATATTTTAGCAGTTGTGTTAACTATGATCATACGTTAACCGCAACCAACAATCTTTCAAGCATGCGTTGTTTGTCAATGCTATATAACATTATAGTAGTTGTCAATGCTATATAATATAGTAAAATAGATGATTCCTTACACTGTCAAATAATAGTGGTTTTTACCATATTGTCTTTCATAAATAGCATGTACTTTGCTCTCAGTGTAGTAATGATCCTACCTCCTTATTACATACTCCTCAACAAGCCTTACTTTTTCCTAACCAGGTCGCATATTTTTCATACATTTTCATTGATTAGATCGGTGACCTGTCTATTTTTTTTTCGATAATATTGCTCTGTACACTCTCCCGCACACAATATTCGTTTTTTGGGTCACTTTCTTCATAAACGCGGAAGGCATACGCGAGAAACTGAAATGGTAACGACGTTGCCCCGTGCAAACAATGCGACCGAGTGAGCAATGATGAAAACTTAAAAATGTAATATTCCATAAACGAGTGCAGAAACCTCCGTTCTCCTTTTGCCAGGATATTCAGAAAATACACCATAACCATTAGTAAAATTTGCATTGTTATCTATTTGCCCCAATACCTTGAAGCAACAACCTTAAGGCGCAACGATCGCACGGTAAGGCGTATCCTATTTACGTCACGCGTCAAAACATCCCCTGCCCCACCCACCCCCTTGCATAGTCAATGGTCTCAAGGCTCGTGCACGGAAAACATGGCGACTCGTGGACATTTTCCACCCCCCCGAACCAACCCCGAATGTACGTACGTACTGGAATAGTCGGCATTTTTCACGACCGTCCGAGCGACGAGGGTGGCTCGAAAAGCGAAAAATAAATAAATGGAAATGCCAATCTCGCAGAAAAAAAAGCTCAATGGCATTGTACCCGTATATGCACGTGTAGGGGTCGCGAGTGCTCGACCTTCCCTTTTGCGCGAGACTTTTATGAATGAAAATACGTCAGTCGGTGCGGTGGGAGAGAAATAAATAGCTTTTGCGAACTTCCTGGAGACCCCCCAACCCCTCCTTCGCCCTTCTGCGGTCGTACCCGCGAAACGAGAGCGTAAACCGCCCCAGGTATGCGAGGAGCACAGACGGCCGAGGGGGTGAGCTGGTGAGGGCTGAACGTACGGTGGGAGAAATCGAGTAGGGTGGAGAAATAAAACGCGCGCGTGCGTTCGCTCAGTGGGGATAACGCACGGCCCCGGATTAAAGCTCGACGGTTGCGAAGGTCAAAGATTCGGATTTAAGACACTTCGAGGGCCGTCCTCGCGGAAGCCGGTAGTCCCCTTACTCAACGTTGTCCAAACCTCAATGTCTTTGGAATAGGCTACGGATCAATGCACGACTGAGGACCATTTTGAGGGCAGCTGGCTCTTAAAGTCGACGACTCGTTAGAAAACGAGAATTTAGAACGACCCTCGGGGCAGAGAGTCCTCGAAATATTCTTTGCCATGGGCCTGCAGGGCATAAGGTAAATGTCCCAATTATTGAACAGGTACCAATTATTGAACACACTCTTGTATTTTGATTATTTCTCATTCACCTGCATGCATTTACTTATTTGTAAAAATTTCATTACATATATGGAACTTTTAGCTATCGAAATGTTACCTTACTTGTGCAAAAAAGGCTTTAATTAATAGAGAAAAAAATTATTTAATCAGCAACGGTGACCCGATTTGACGTCTCGTGGTAACTGTCTATCGTTTTTGCTAAGACGCGCCGCTTCATGCGTAAGGGGATAAAAAATTCAAAAACTATCGCATCTCAAAAAGTAAAGGCGTTTCAGGTTCTTCAGAAAATTTCTTACAAATAACAATAAAAAAAAATGTTTTTAATTAATTATTTGTTAAAAAATACGGTGTTCGATCATTGGGACATAGAAAATGCAGTGTGTCCCAATTATTGAACACTCGAATTCTTCAAGATGGCGTTATTAGACCCGTCAAAACATCGAGACAGTTAACGGGTGACAGATCGTGTGAATCGGATTTATTCAAACAAAAACTGTAAGTTCCTGAATAAACTTACCTTTATTCTTTTAATAATAACTCTAAGATCGTCAAATATATTTTTTATTTGTATTTTCGTGCAATAAATACAAAAAGAAAGGTAAAAAGAGAATATAACCTAAATGTAACCTAAAAATACGAATGTAATGTTCAATATTTTTTGCTCTCCGATATTTCAGGGACAAAATTTCAAGAGGGAAAGAGAATTCTCGAGAGTGTTCAATAACTGGGACATGCCTGTTCAATATTAGGGACATAGGCACTTCCAGTGTTCAATAATTGGGACATTTGCATGCTTCACATTGTTATTCTTTTTTTTTCATTTGAAATCATTTAAAAATAATTTAAAGGGTAATTTTTCGAAAGTAAAAATATCAAAGTATCATTTGAACATGATATCGATGGTTTTTTCTTGATTTTATATTTTTTTCTCACCGAATTAAATCCCCCAGATCCTTAGCTGTTCAATAATAGGGACATTTACCATATGTGAGAGATTCTCCGTCAATTCAGCCACTTTTTTCGACCATCTCAGATCTGCCACATAATTGGTTATGTCAAAGTACTACTCAAAGGCATTCTATGTGAATTTTTTCGGATTTTTTAATTCAACATTTTAGAAAATGCCGTTTTTTTCCAAATGAATATATCTCGCAAACTAGAAGTAACTGAAAAAAAATATCTGTACATAAGCGTCGTAGTTTTGTGTTAGCTATCGAGCGGACGACTTGAAATAATTTTTACGTTCCGGTAAGGCTGATTTTTACCAAAAAAGAGGGAAATTATTTTTTTTTTCAAAAACGGCCATTTGTTTTTGGCTGAAAAAATTACAGAGTCTTCCAGTATGTCTGACGATACCGCGAAAAAATCGCCAGGTGGGCACGGACCGAGGTTCCGCTATAAAAAAATTAATTTGTGCGGTTTCATTTTTTTTACCCTAGAACCTCGATCCGTGCCACTCTGGCGATGTTTTTTCGAGTAGTCGGCTATTTTGTACGTCGAAAAAAAATATATGTATTTTCTGACAGTTTGATATTTATACTAAATAGATGTGTAATTAAGGCAGGATTCTACTTTGAAACCATGAAAAAACGCTATTTTCGTGAATTTTTTCTGAGAATACTATTAAAGATATCGATATGGGGTTTAAACTGTTCAATAAATACACTCTTTAAGTACATAAAAAAAAATGTTTTAATGTATTTTATTCATTTTTTGTACACGTAAAATATGTTTAAAGCCAACGCCTCGAAAAGCAGGTACCGTTGCCGTGGTCGTGAAATCTTGCCGACGGATGGTCTGAAACAAAAAAATCAAATAGTTTCATGTTCAGTATGTCTTCAGGAACCGACCTAACTAGAATATTTTATATACGTGCAAAATTAACAAAATGGCGGCTAAAATACGAAAAAAATGCGTTTTTTATGGGTCTTTTTTTGCAATAAAAAAATAGTTCTAATCAAAATTTTAAGTTGATTGTAGTTAGGTCGGTTGGTACACACATATAGAATATGTGTTCCAAATTTCATAAGGATCGGTTCAGTACTTTTTGAGTTATCACGACCACGGTACTTGAAGATGTCGTTTCGAGAAAAACGCGTTTAAAGTTTTGGTGAGTGGTAATCGTAGAAAAAATGATCTTACCCTCAATCAGCGATGCCTGGGCCATATAATATGCCTTCGACGTGTTCCAGGTGGGTGTTTTCATCCAATTTAGCCTTTTAAAGTTTCAAAGTAGAATCCTGCCTTAATTCTATGAGTGAATCACTTTTTCATACGAAAAAAAATTGTTAAATTCGCACATAATTTTATACCTATTACTGTGGCCTAAGGCCTTAAGGCATAACACCACCCTAGCGGCAGAAAACAATGCCTACCTTTGACAATTTATTTTGGGAGTGTAAAAAGAGGAATAGTATTTATTTCGAGAGGGTTTGTTCAACACATATTAAAGTATTTAAAAAAATGGTATTATAATTTTCATACAAAATGGTGGCGACATAGCCCATCTTGAAAAACGTGTTTTTTACAAATCGCTTCACGGGAGGATGGTTCTCTCGTAAAGTATAAAACCTGGAACAAAAACAAAAAAATATAATCTATATATTATTAGCTATGAGACTACGTAGGAATTTTTTAAATCAACTTTTGAAAAAATGGCGCTCTTTGAAAGAAATAAATCGATTTTTTGCCCAAAAAATAAGCCGTAAATTGTTTATAAAAAAAAGTCTACATTTAATCAAAAAACGGCTACGTACTCTCATAGAGAATGTAATTGTGAAGCTACTATCAAGATTTCAAATCGATCCATGAAAGGCTATTCGAGTTATCTGTGCTCTCAGTTTGAAAAAAGCGGTTTCCAGAAAAACACGTTTAAAGCTGTACGAACGCTTAAATCCTTGAAATTTTTGTTTACCTTTAATCTACGATGCTTGCATATTGTCTTCATGGCCCCAAAGTATTTTTTAAGCAAAAAAGACGAGTTTTCGAAAATCCTAGAGCGGTGTTGTCCCTTAACGTTTTCAACGACGCTCCGAGCGTTTTAACGGGCGTCAACATAACGGCCCATAAATCTGTCAATTTTGATCCGATCACCTTGAAATTTTCGGGTAATATTTATAAGATAATATAATGTCAAAATACATTGGAATTGAAAAAAGTGATTTTTCGACTTTCACGATTAGACATACCCCTTAAGGTAGCGAAATCGAATTTCACAGGGTACTCAACATTTCTCACTAAATCATTTGCTGAACAATTCTGAGTTTACTTCAAGATCATACGTATACCTGTATTGCGAAAAACAGACGCTGTCAGATATTATTTCGATAGATTTTATGATTGCTCTCGTGTTTTGAAAAAATGTTCGACCCATTTTCAGATGCACTTAACCTACGCGTTGAGTGCACAAGCAATTATTTTCGTTCCCGAAAATCCCTAGCTCTGATAGTTTTCCTGATGAATAAATACGTTGCTTTTCTGTTACCATCCGTCGGTACTTGACCCTACAGTGATGACGCCATTTGACAAATTCCACCATTCTTCCCTGTCGTTCGAGGTTTGCCCTTTAATGATAAGTAGATGCTTCCTGTAGAAGATACAGCGGGGTTTCTCTGCAGTGGGCGATGGAGCACTGCTGTAAAAAATTTAGCTTGCGCTTTGACCAAACGATATCGAGGGAGCAGTGTCTTTTTGTCCTGAAAGCCGGTCGGGGGATTTTGGTGAAGGGCGAATCTGCGGATTCCAGATGAGACAAAACTCAGCTGGTTGCGACCTTGGAACATATCATTTAGGGGATGAAACGACCACCCTTATTTCTACGAACAAATAAAGTGCCATTTTTCATCATGACTCCGAATCGCAATGCCCGTGGAGAAATTTGGCGGGGAGTTCCTTGATCCCCAACCCTATAGAGATTTGACGGCGACGCCGCACGTAGGGAGGCCACATTGGTATCCAAGTGGATTACCCGCATTTTTTCGATTCACGTCGTTTGAGCATTTTTTACGTGAAATTCTCAAACGTAATTGTTGGGTCTCGAAAAAAAAAAATATCCTCCCTTGATCGCGTACAACATTTCTCAACGACCTCTGAATTTTTCTCATCGTATCTCCTGTAAATTTGGAAACAATCCATCAAGTGGTTCTCGAGATATCGTGTTCACTGACCTTGAATACAGTGTTTGAGTTCAACCGTCATAAGTACTAATAGTACTTTAAAATTTCTGAAAATAGCCTCAAACTTTTAAGGAGCTACGATCATTACTACGAATCCAACTTTCGGATTTGAAATTTTTATATGATTTTGACGAATACTTTATGCGCCTATTACCAAAGCACGTGCAATAAATTCATTATTTACCACAACATTTGGCACACTATAATCGATAATACGAATAATCAACATAAGTAAACATTAATTAGAGCAGCTGTGGGTAAAATTAATTCAGACTCTTTTTTGACCGCGTTGAAGTGATCGTACCTCCTTAAAATGTATTTTTCATATTTTAGAAATATCTACGTTTATGTATTTTTAAATACTTGCACCCACGACGAGTGACCAAGGCACGGACTTCTTTGTAGTTACACTGTTTTCATTTTCAATTTTACTGAGGGTTATTATCTATTTTTTAGTACAGTACTTTTTGAATAAAAACTTGTTTTTAAAAAGTTTTTCTACGTTTATTTTAGTTTATACCACTTAATATTAGAATTTATTTATTTGTCACGCTTCATGCCACGCCCCATGTCATTCAGGCATCAGCGTAATAAAAAACCTTGCCTTAGGTTATAAAGGTTTCGCGAGAAACTTTTTAATAGTGTAATTATAAATAGTGCTCAAGTCAACAAATGAGCCCAAACTCGATTATCCTACCATTTGCCATTAGGAAATTTCAGCTTCCACCTCCCACCACCATTATCAGACTCTCGTTATCATGTGTAATGAAAAGTGCTCACGATAACGAAACAAATGAGCAGAAACTCTACTGTCCCAGTATACGCTAATAAAGAGTTGCATTGCTCGCCGCCTACCTTCATCATCAGACCAGCTCCATGGTACCATATTATTGCATTGTTACTGCAGTTACATAGGTATCCCAAATTCCAAGCAACTGCTTGAAAAGTGCATTACAATTTTCAACCAGAAAGACATAGGAACGAATCAACTTAAATAAAAACTTGTAAAATACAGCTAAAAGTGATACTATAGAATAAGAACATTTTCCGATAATGCAATTCTTGTATCCACTTGGGTAGATGTACCCCGTCAGACGATTTCACGAATTTTCATTACAATTCAATTACCTCGATTCCCAAAAAAGGCTTTGGACAACGATAAAATGAAAGAAATGACCAACGCCAAAAAAAAATCGTCGCATACGTACGATAATTTCCACACAGCAACCTGAAAGAACCAATAAAAAAAAATTATACGTCTTCAGTCCTCCACCAAGCCCAGACTTCTCGTAACTACATACGTGCAAATCTCGCATGACGTAGTTGAACAACAAAAAAACTGTGCGAATAATCAAATATTCCGAGAATTGTTTGATGCCCTCGCGCAGGCATATGACCCGGTGCCCGTGAAGTTTCGTGCGAGGGGGTGGTTTCGGCCGGGTGGGGCAGGGGCTGGCAGGATGAGGGATGGCGCGCGCGGAGGGATGCCCGTGAGGCGCTGAGGTCGTTGAGAGACCCGACGGTCAAGGGCACTAGCGTCGTGACGTCACGCGGAGCTGCAGTGACGCAATGGTTGCCAAGAGCAACTCGGCCAGCGGCTGGTCGCATGGCAACCCCCGGCGTATCGCGGAACTACCCCTCTTAAGCCCTCTTGGCGTCCATTCCTCCTCCTCGGGCACGGGCGTCATACACGTGCCGTTTCTCAATGAACCTCACCCCTGTCCTCCCTAGCTACCTGTCGCCATAGCCACCTTCACCCTCGCCACGAGCGCACCCCCACCCCCGGTTTTCTCTCTCTCCCCATTCCCTCCTTCCTATCACCCTCCACCCATGACTCCAATGCCCGTCTGGCTTTTCCCGCGTCATTCTCCATCAAGACCCCCCCCTCCCTTTGCCATCTATATATTCCAAGTTCTCTATATGGATCTATATTTGTACGAGAGGAGCATTATAAATTTACTTCTCTATTTAGAATGTCAATATAGGCGTCAATAAAGGCGTCTAGCTTTTTATAGTTGACAATGTTTCCCGTCTGTACGTACACAACGCGGAATGATCGATAATGGGCAAATTTATTATCTACCCTTGACGTAAAGGGGCGAGCTATATGCGCACTCCTCGCACCTTTATAGATGCACGGGGGCCGTTGACATCGTAAGTCGATCGGCCTTTGCGTCACGATTATATCGCCCTGTTACGTTCGCTCGTTCTAGAGAGCTTTTTTCTCTCCCGCGCAGGGTCGGATTCAGGGGGGGCTGGGGGCAGGTGCCACCAGACAGTCTAAATCAACTATAGAAAAAACCCAAATAGTTCTAGAATAATCACCCCAACCCTCCCGTGCCCCCCGTGATCACCTGTGCCCTTGAGGGGGCTGGGTGGCAGGTGCCGCGCCCCCCCCCCTCACAGTCCAAATCAACTATACAAAAAACCCAAATAGTTCTAGAATAATCACCCCAACCCTCCGGTGCCCTCCGTGATCACCCGTGCCCTCGAGGGGGCTGGGGGGCAGGTGCCGCGCCCCCCCCCAGACAGTCCAAATCAACTATACAAAAAACCCAAATAGTTCTAGAATAATCACCCCAACCCTCCCGCGCCCCCCGTGATCACCCGTGCCCTCGAGGGGGCTGGCGGGCAGGTGCCGCCCCCCCCCCCCCCAGACAGTCCAAAGCAACTATACAAAAAACCCAAATAGTTCTAGAATAATCACCCCAACCCTCGCGTGCCCCCCGTGATTACCCGTGCCCACCGTAATCACCTGTGCCCCCCGTGCCCCCTCAGAAAAAATTCTCCATACGCGCTTGCCCCAACACAAGCCTTATTCGCTACAGCGGGCAAGGCATTTTTTCGTTCCCGATAGACGCTCGTTTTGACGGACTTTTAATTCAATAAAGTTGGAAAGCTCTGCGTGATTCCATCAGGCTGGGAAAAAAGCTTCAGGCGGGGCGCGAATGTTTTTAAATCGGGAAAGCGTCTCGGCCAAGGTTCGACGTTCTGGCGCAAGGAAATTTGTGTTTTTTTTCGTTCGTATGGCATTTGCGTCATCGGCTGATAAAAGTGTGACGCAATTGGAACGCATGTTCAGCTCCGCTGCTCTTTGGTCTGATTTTTCGGATTTTCTCGCTGTGCGAGCTGGTGGACGAGACTACGATCAATGGATGGAGAAGAATTACCGGAAATTCAAACGAAATCGATTATCGCAGTGGCGCAGAATTTGTCATCGTGACTAATGATGTTTCGGGGCAAGTGGCCCGGGCGGAAATTGTCGTAGGGATCCAATTGGATTCCCGTACATGTTACCACTTGCTGATAGGAATCTGTACTGTACTGAAACGTCGCGCTCGCACGGTGGATTCTAATTGGAATTACCCATTGGAATCCAATGGACGAATAACATTTGAATCCTCAAGGATTCCTTCGTTATAAAGACAATCCGACACGATTCTTGATGGATTCTATTGCATTCTGGACGTTAAATTTTCTACCCAAATATATAGATTTGAAAAATGAGTGGATCTTGAAAAAGTATAAATCTTATGTTAAAAGGGTAAAAAAAATGACAAAGTAAAATGGGGTTAGTTTTACCAGATTTTGGAAGCTTTTTGTAGGAAACTTGATTTTAACAACCTGAATTCCAACTTTTTTGCTTCAATAGAACAATGTGTCCTTTGACTATCTATTGTATAAGAAAGTCAAGCCCGTCAACCCGCCACCACATTTTTTTTAAAACTGTTAAAGTAACCCCGAGTGTGGGGTTTCTTTGACAAGACATTGAAATGCAACTTACGGCAAAGATTAATTGTTACTTTAACGTTATTATGATTAAAAAAAAGTTAAATATTTTATGCATTATACATGAACTGACGTTAAAAACAACGATTTTTTACAACCAAATTGTCATCTTTGTTAAGAAAACATTTTACATAAAAATATCAAGTACCCAGGGTACTATTATAGGCACTCAATCAGTCTTATAATTAT
>OX632366.1:10507557-10510057 GCA_951751655.1 Ophion costatus | reverse complement strand
GAAGCCGCCCCAAAATACGCAAACAACAATTTATGGAGTGTTATCATTTATCACTCATCAATAATATGTATAATTATATTCTGCCTATCGTGTTAATTCCGCTGAGGTAAATCGAGCCTATTTTAATAGATTTCCGGCTGATTTTTATTGTCTCTTTAGTCCGTTTTTTATGGTGGATATATTAACATTATTATTACGAAGATTACTACCGAGTCGTTGACAATCTAGTTTTCAATTTTTACTTGTTCACGTGCAACAAATTCATCATTTACCACAAAATTCGGCACACTATAATCGATAATACGAATAATCAACATAAGTAAACATGAATCAGAGCGTCTGTGGGTAAAATAAATTTAGACTCTTTTTTGACCCCGTGGAAGTGATCGTACCTCCTTAAAAGCGCTCGCATTCAGAGCTATAATCGTATAGAATTACATAACCTTAAATTGTTTTTGTCCGATCATTTATTCCGGCTAGTGCGGCCGCAATTGGGTAGTGTTGGCTAGGTCATCGCGAGATACGGACTTGAGAATTTTTTTCATTCGCAACGTTATCTGTAACTCAAGTTGCTTAGCCAACCATGAGCCTATAGCTCGATTAAACTACACGTACAAGGGGAGGTCCGCTACTCGTCATCACCGACGTCCATCGGATTCACAGCTATGTAGGGCTTGACTAGAAATGAAAGTGGTGCAAGTGGGATCTCCAGATGGACAAGCGTTCAAAAAATTAATTTTTTGTCGCGGATCGATGATTACAAAAGACTTTTATGTTAGCAAAAAGTCCAAGCAGCGGTTGGCGCAGCGGCAAGAGTTCAAATTCCTAACGCCAGGGTAGCCGGTTTGAGTCATCGTGCGAATTTTTTTTTTCTTTGGCCTCTCTTCAATTTTTACGATACTTACACCACAAACTAACTAACGAAATAATACATCATGTAGTGTATTTATTTATATTTTCACAAATTATATTTACTTATATTTATTTATATTTTCACAAAAGGCATAGGACGTCATTATTGTAACTGGAGAAGAATATTTGAAAATTTGGGAGGCAATCTTTCAATAGGGCAATTTAATCTGAGGCTTAAAAAGCAATAAAATTTTACCGTTTCTTCAGAAAACAAAATTTTCTACGACATGTGTCACACGAAGAAGTCTCGGGATATATACCATATTTATTGAAATGTATCATTTATGAACGTTTTGTATGTTTCAAACGAATCTGGAATATATTTATGGTATATTAGTTCATATATAGATACATATATATAGTAATGTATACTCAGACATACATAGCATACCTTCAATATATTCGGATTTCCTATTCAAAATATATACAACATACATTAGTGATGTAATTTTGATAAATGTTATATATATCATAAATATTATATACTTTTCTATAGGGTTCAGCATACTTTCTCCGATATATTTCCCAATACATAAAACATGCATTCAGTGTGTATATCTGGTATATTTAAGATATATCTTAAATTGATTTATATTTATATATCGCATAAGTTTTACTCATATCTAAAAATATAATTAACATATCTACTTTTTCGACGAAGATAGATTTAATTATGTTTTATATATCTTACGATATATTTTTTATATATTTTATTTCAATGCAGGAAGATGATCGCCCGGATCATTTTGCCCCTATGTTGGAATTTTTTTTGGAGAAATTACGCAAATGTAAATGAAAATTATTATTTGTGATATCAATTATACATTAGAAGTGTAGTTTGAACTAGTAGTAGTAGAGTAGACAATCTATTAACGAAAATAAAGTAGGTGTTTGTATAAACTATTTGTGTACAAGATGATCCCTAGGAATCATCTTGAACATCTAGAAGCGAATCATCTTGCCCCGAAACTCAACTGTTTCATTCATTGCTCGGTAACACAACCTATAAGTATCCCACTGTTTCCACGCCAACCAAAACCTAAATTAAGCATATTATAAAGCGGCGCTCACACCGCCATCATGAATTGACTAACAAGGGGTGGGGGTCTATGTTTTACCAAAGAATATGACTATATAGCATAAATAGTTTTGTCTCGATTGAAGATGATCATCTTACCTCATGGTCCAGCTCGTACTCCTTTCCCCTAATCGTGAAAAAAGTTTCTAAACCTAGCCTTTTCGAGAGCCTGCATGGCCCTTCTTCAATCCGTCCACCAGGACCCACAAACTTCGCCATCAAGTTGCGTCCTTTCGCGCAGAGCTTAAACCACCAATTGAAACGATCCTCCTGCCCAATAACCCACTGTTATTTCCAGCCAAAACTTCTCTAAATCTCCCCTTCAAAATATTGAAACACAAAAGTCTTTCACAGCATTCCATCGTTGGCAACTCAAAAGTTTCCGCCCGAGGAATCGGCCTCAGAGCACGGCTCAATTAGAGACTCTTCTGTTCCTGAAACCCCAGTACATTTATATTGCCCCCAGTGGTGAAACAACCAAAGAAAAAAAACAATTTTGTTGAACAGCCC
>OX632366.1:10463513-10507357 GCA_951751655.1 Ophion costatus | reverse complement strand
CATCGGGGGTGTGGCAGCGCCTGGCTGGCTCTCCGGCTGGGTCTCTCTCGGCGCGGCGCTCGTTGCCTCGGCACACCAGCACACACGCAGCATCTTTCCCGCGAGAGAGAGAGGGAGAGAGAGAGAGAGAGAGAGAAAAGGCAAGAGAGAAAGAAAGAAAGCTCTCGTCCGGTACAGCGAGAGGAGAGTTCCTCGCGATGCTGTGAGGCTGAAGAGATCGACCCGAGAACCCGAGAGAATCATTGCTCGGCGTGAATATTAAAGTTGAAATATCGCGCCTGGACCACGGAGACTTGTTCTTATCTCGTCTCCGACTCCGGCCGCTCTCCCGCTCTGCATCGCTCTTCGCCTTTTGTTGTTATTGTTCTTCATGATTTTTTTGCCCACCCATCCTCTCCCCACACCCCGAAAAAAATGTCTGGCTGCACGAATAGCAACATATACGTGTGGACATTGCACGAGAGGAGCTTTTGAGATACCATATGTGGCCTGGGAGAAGGAAAAAAAAGCCGAACAAAAAAGAAACGATTAACTTCAAATTTGTTGCGTCCCGAAGACAATTCGATAAAGAAGATTCTCAAATGTGTGCGTGTATACGTGTCACGCTCAGATTGTGGCAAATATTTGCCGGGTTATAATTTTCTCGGACGTCTCGCGGCTTGGAGGATCCCCTGGTGGTCCGTTTCTCTTCTACTCTTCACCCCCGTCCCTTTCTCACCCTTCCAGCCGCGACTTTGGCCAGTGTTTTTCTTGGATTTTCCACATATCGCGCGGCCGTACTTACCTGCATCCCTTGGGTGCATCGCCCAACCACACACCGCCACTCGAAGCCTCCCGCTCGAACGATCCTTATGGTCCAGCCTAGCGACTGAAAAAAAATTTTGGAAAAAACCTTAAGGGGCTAAGTAGGTTTGAAAATATCAAAAAATTCAGTTTTTTATATTTTATTATCCGATAGTACAATATGTCTAGAATATTCTCCCGATGTTTCAAGTCAATCGGGGTAAAAGTCTAGGGGAGAGAAAGCCCGGCCGGGAGCGACGCGGGTATATCGCATTTTTCTCAAAACACTATTTTTGAAGTCGATGCACACGATTTCTCAAAAACTAATGCACCGATCTTATTGAAATTTTGCCCACTTCCAGCATTGAATAGTGAGTGAACGAAGGGTTTTTTTTCGATTAAAACTAATTTTAGAATGCGTAGTGGAAATTGTCTTAAAAATTGAACTATTTTGCATACGACTCTGCCAAAAATTCAAATTTACAGTTTTTTCAAATCCTTCGTTCAATCAGGACTTATGTTAACGGAAAAAAATTGGTTTTTAATTTCAGATAAAGCTATCATGAGTTATCCTGACCACCACGAGGACACTTTTTTTTGAGGGGTCTCCGAAAACCAGGTCCCGCCGTCTGAATTTCCCAAATATTTGGATGACATTTTTTTGCAGGGTTTATATACAGTCAGGGGGCCCAAGAACTTTTCTTCGGAAGACCTTTAAATCCATCAACGTAAAACCTTGTACACATATTATGGTAACTTTTATCTGTATTTTAACATTTTAAATTGTAAAAATAATTATTTTAAACGCTGCCATAGCTGATCCCCGGAAGCTCCTCTAAAAAAGGCGTTTTGCGGTGAGCGCGATATCTCTGGACTGGATCGTCTAAAATGAAAAACCCAAAAATATTTCGTTAATATAATGGTTTATCTTGTAATTGATCGAAGGAATAAGCAAAATAATAATGTTCGCCAAAATGGCGGCTTCTCAAAAATAAATCGTGTTTTAACAAAAATTTAGGCCTCAAATTGTTTATAAAATTGAAAATATTTACCGGTGAAAAAAACCTTCGATTAATTGCTAAAAAATATATACCTATTAATATTATATAAATAGATGTGTTCAAATTTTAACACAATCTTTTCAAGTATATATTTTTTAGCAATTAATCGACTGATCGAATCAGCCGTTCCGAAAAGTCTTTCTCACCGACTTTAAAAACATAGTTTTGAGAAAAACGCGTTTAACGTTTCGAAAGCACTTTACATATAGTCTGACACGTCATGACACATGTGCGTGTAACTTCGAGAATATTCGCCGGATTGACAGGAAATTTTCTGTGTTTGTACTTAAATACAGGGTGCGCCATAGAAACTTACTTATTTGAAAGGTCAATAAAAACAAAAGTACTTCAATTATTGTTTTAAATTTTTTTTTATTTGAGAATACAATATCCCAATTTTTTTTTCATGTAGTCTTGAAAATGACATCGGATAAATGGCGACCCCCATTGCGCATACACTGATGAAGTCGATTTTTGAAATTCGTATCCACTCTTTGCAGCATATCAATCGGTATGTTGGCAATGGCGTCGCGAATGTTGTTCTTGAGGTGTGCTATGGTCCGTGGTAGATCGACATAAACCAGAGATTTCAAATAACCCCATAAAAAGAAATCGCATGGAGTCAAATCTGGAGAGCGAGCCGGCCATTGGAGATCGCCTCTGAGAGAGATGAGGCGGTCGGGGAAATGTTGTCGCAACAAATTCATTGAGTCTCGTGCTGTGTGTGCTGTGGCTCCATCTTGCTGAAACCACACGTTCCTAACGTTCATTTCTTCGAGTCTTGGAAGAAAAAATTCCTCGATCATGTTCCTGTAACGAGCTCCATTCACGGTAACTGCGCGTTCGTTTTCTTCAAAAAAATAAGGACCAATTATTCCCATTACCGACATCGCACACCAGACAGTAACTCGCTCACAATTAAGTGGCTTCTGGTGACGCTCACGTGGATTTACACCACACCAATAACGCATGTTTTGCTTGTTGACGCAGCCGGAAATGTGGAAGTGAGCCTCGTCACTGAAAAAAACGACCGCGTCTTCAGGCAGGTTGTCAACCAGCATTTCACATGCATTTTGACGGGCAACAAAATCGCACAACAAAACTTGCGAACTTCCCCCTCCAGATGCGCCCCCTCTCGCCCCTCTGCCCGCCCAACTCACCGCGCGGGAATTTTTTCAAATAAGTAAGTTCCTCTGGCGCACCCTGTATATGTAAATTGCGAGAGAAAAAAATCAATTTGTCAAAAATGTTAACTGTATATAACCCCTTAAATATTGTTGAAATGTTACTCTTTGATGTTTTTAACATTTTCAATAAAACCATTTATATATTATATTTTTTTCAAATATAGAGAACAAATTCTTTTTTGGCTTCGAAACCCACGTCACTCCTTCAGGCGGGACACCACTGTGGCGGGTGAAAAAAATCGATTTTTCGTGCATTTCCTCATAGCAAATATATGCGGAAGAGCGTCGATCATCCGAATCAGGTGGGACCAGGCGCCTTTCGGATAATCGAAAATTTGGATAACCAAACAGCAATATTCCGTGGGCGAAAAAAACGTTGATTCTTTCAATACGATAAAATATATATATTTTAAAACACAACGAACATTAATATGTTAATAATACAAGTACATTTTTGGTGAATTGCAAATAACCATTATATCATTTAATGATGTAGAACGAAGTGAAATATATATTTTAAAATAATCAACATTCGTAAGTTTTTCAGTTCTTATCTATTTTTGAAAAAGACGACGGTTCTCTTCTGCTTTAAAACGGAAGCTCGTTTCTTTGCTGCCAAATATCGACTGCTAGCGGAAGGCAAAGTGGGCGCGAGCGCAGACCGAGAAAGTGGAAGGGACGTACAACAATATATAGGATGTAATTGTTGGAATAACTGAGCATTCGCATAAACAAAATTATTGCTTAGGTAATTGATTTTTTGGATAACCCAAATCGCCATTCGGATAATTGACGTTTCGGATAAACGAAATCGTCATTCGGATAACTGACGTTCGGATAATCGACTATTTACTGTACGTTCAAAAATGTGTGAAAAATATTCAGTTAAAATATTGAAAATTGACCAAGTTACAGTCGATTCAGTGAGAGCAGGTAGCGCAACGATTTACGTATACTGGAACTTTCAATCGCATTTTTGTCGAAACGACTTTTCTCGACCCGGTCGAAATCATAACTCTACCAATAATTGTCCGATTTTCCATATCGCAAAACCAAAATTTCCGTTATTGCAGTAGCTATCGTTGTATGTAGACTTTTTGCTGTTTAGAATTTAGTATTTTTATAGCTGCCGAATATAAGTAAAATGTTCGCCAAAATTACACTTCTTGGTTCGACACCCGAAGTTTTGGGAACATCGTTTTTGTTCTCGAAAAACGGCTACATAGAACGAAAACTACATCCACAGAGATTATAAAACTTTTTTATTTCTACTTTTCAGACCAACCATTGTCAAGTTATCCATCCAGTGGACCACATTTTTTATACAGAGCCTCTATTATACCTCAAAGACGTCGTTGACGTTTTTTTTTTGTTATAAAAATTTATCGAAATAATTCGCATGTATGCTAGATAACATATATTTTTTCCAAATCCCGAATAAATAATCGAGTAGGCAATTAAAAAATTCCGAAAAATGACCTCTCTGCGGGCCGTCTCACAAACAGTGGTGTCCTTCCTTAAAGTTATCATTCTTATTTTATATTATTATTTTGAGCTAGTGTTTCGAAGTCATCGGAAAAACCAGACACCAAGAATTCCATTTAAATGTCCGATTTTTTTAGAATCACCCACTTGTGTTCTTGTATCTGGATTTCTTTGGAAACTTTCGTAACTGTCCGTAGTATTGGGTATTATATATGTGCTTGGGAATGCACACACGTATGGACAGATTCGGAAGCTGTTCAGGTATATATACGTCTGTGTATATATGTACACACAAATATACATATATATGTATTTACACACATGCACACATGGAGCACAATCCTTTTATGTATTTATTTAGGGAATGGTCCCTTGTTCACTTTTTTATTGATCTTTCTGCCTGTTGTATTTTCACAACGATTCATCCCATGTTTCCATATATATATATATATATATACATATATATGGGGTTTTCCAGCTCAACTCAGACACCTATGTCACTCACCATCGTCGATTGAAAATTTCCATAGTGGAAAACCTCACTCATTGTGCCAAAATGACACCTAATTTTTTGACAAATTTTCCTCCACCCCTCGGTTTTATGTGGCTGCAAAAAATCGAAGAGTCCACTTAGACCATTTGTCAAATTCTGAAAACATTTAGATACGTTTTAGGCCTGTTTTGTCCATTTTTCACCAAAGCTCAACTTGTGCTAATCTAATCCAATCTAATCTAATCTAATCTAATACTCTCTCTTTCTCTCTCTCTCTCTCTCTCTCTCTCTCTCTCTCTCTCTCTCTCTCTCTCTCTCTCTCTCTCTCTCTCTCTCTCTCCCTCTCTCTCTCTCTCTCTCTCTCTCTCTGTTTTTCTAGCCATTTGAATTTATCTGAATAGGAAAGGCTTCAATTTATTTTTTGTCCTGATCCTAAACCTTTCCCGAGCATTTTAAATGTTACGTACATCATTTCTATTTTGGAAACACGTCTTTTTCATCATTTTTGACGTTTTTTGTTACTCGCAAGACCGAAAAAGTACTCTTCTGACTTCGAAACTGTCGAATAATCATTCCCAAAATCGAACTATCCCCAAAAAATTAGTAAATATCGGAAGCACAAGTCGAGCCTTGGTGAAAAATGCACAAACGCGGTCAAAGACGTAGGAAATTTTTTTTCACCAGTTTGAAAACGGCCCCAATAAAGTTTTCCATTCTTGCAGCCGCAGGGCAAGAGGCATAGGAAAAATTAGAAAAAAATTTGCCAAAAACCAGGTATTTTTTTGACACCAGGAGTTAGGATTTCCACTATGAAAGTCTATAATCAACGATGGCGAGAAAAATGTTTGTAAGACTGAGTTGAGCTGGAATACCCCATACATACGAATAGACTTCTATATACCATAAAATATTTTTCTCATCGGCGAGCAACATATACGGTGTGCATATGCGCTATACGCGTATAGCTCGTCCTTTTTAACGCCACCAATAAACACATCCCATATATACTTGCTGCACTTCACAAATAAATGCGCCCCAAACATCGTTTTTTCCCCTATTTGTCGTTTTTTTGTCATACGTACACCTTAAGCAATTTGGCAAAATCATTTTCGGTTTTTTTGCACTCTTGCCTACGGATACGCATTTTTTCCTCCGTTTAGACGCTTGCGTGCAACAGTGCGGGAATTGCGTGCATTATTTCGTTTGCGAGGGGAGGTGGAGTGAAAAAATAATTGCTGTACTTTCACCTCCAGCGCAGAAACGCGCGTTTTGCATCGTTGAATTTGTCGCGTTTACGCATTTTAACACCGGGACACGAGCGAGCGTTACGCTTTATCGTGTTTTTCGATTACGCTATGGACACACGATCGATAAAGTAGATACTGACCCGGTGAACAAGATGCGTAACGACGTTTGCACGGCGACAAACCGTCGCGGTTGGCAAACTTTGCGAAGCTTTCGAAGCTCCGAGATAGCAGAATTGCACTCCCGTTTTCGGCTCGGACTCGGGCCTGATGATCCCGAACTCCAAATTGTGAATTGTCAAGTCTTATTTTCCGATCGCGATATATTGTTCGACGCTTTTGACGTTTTTGACGGAATAGCAATTATTATCGGGAAAATTGAAAATCTCGTGATTTCGTAACGTCTGTATAGAAATAATAATATTGAAATGTTTGAAGAAGCTTTTTGAATCTGTAAATTTTGGCGTTAAGAATCTTCGCCAACATTTGGCGAATGCTAATCAGCTGTCTTATTAACATTAATTTTAATTAATATTAATTCACGATAATTTAATTAATTAATTGATCAACTCGAAATAATTTAACTTATATTAAATAAGGTTATCTCGAATTAATGAATTAATGAATTCAATTACCTTTAATGGTATCCTAGTATTCTCTAATTAATATTAATTAGGAAACATTGTTTTATTTAGACATGAGTCTGTTTGGAAGCAAAGTCAAGTTTAGCATGCATATTTTTTGCTCCAACATAATTCTTACGCGGAGTAAGTCTGGAACTTTTCTTTCGTGACTCGAATTGTCACTTGAAAATTCAAATTTGCTCGAAATAATTTGATCAATTAATTAATTCCAGATGATATAATTTATATTAATTCAACCAATTAATTAATTATAATCGATGTATGTAATATTAATTCAATTATTAATACTCTGCTAGTTTTTTTTCAAATAATAATCTGGTGTTTTCTAATTAAGAGTAATTAAATTAGTTTGGCATACACGTTTTTTACACCCAATATTATTGTTCCGAAATGTGTGACTTGAATGTTCTTTTTCGAGACCTGAATTGTCTCTTGAAGACTTGAAATCAATCATGAATAATATAAATTTAATTGATGTTAATTAAAGAGCATTGCTGCATTTAAACATGACGTAAGGAAGTCAAGTTTGGCATGCGTGGTTTTTCCAGCCACTATTATTGTCCCGAGGGGTAAAACTTGCATTCTTTTCGGCACACCCTAATCTACGCACGTCACTGAGCTTATGTAGTAATGCAAAATTCCACTATATCCGAAAAAAAAATTATCAAGGTCCAAACCACCGACCATCATCCTGAAATTCGAGATGCCAACATCACTGACAGACTAAAGTCCGATAAAAGTTGTCACCAACCGCAAAATAATTATTCCCATACTATAGTCGAAAATTTCGATCCGTTTTCTGGCCTGCCTCATTTTTTTCTAAATTCCCTCTTCAAAAGTAGGGGAAAGGTGTACGAGTTAATCCCATGAGTAAGATAATGATTTGCAACTGCGACGAAACTATTAACGCCATCTAGTGGTATTAAGCTAACGTAACTTTCATCGCATACTGTCAGTTGCAATCATTGTTGTATTGGTGGCTTTATAATATGCTCAATTTCGGTTTTGACTGGCGTGGTAACAGTGGAATACTTATAGGTTCTGTTACCAAGCAATGAATGAAAAAGCTGAGTTTGGGGCAATATGATATCCTTCTAGATGTACAAGATGATCCCTAGGGATCATCAATTTTCGTTAAATAGATTGTCTATTTATGTTCAAACTACACTACTAATCTATAATTGATTTCACAAATAATAATTGATATATCTGAGTGATTTAAGACTGGCTGTAGAAGCCTGGTTTTATTCAATTCCAGTTGGGGAAGGTATAACTTATAATATGAAGGTAACTTAAGGGGTAAGGCCACTGTAAATTTTTTGAAAAATCGATTTTTTTTTTATTGGCTTAAAAAATAGTTTAAACCCTCTAGAATAAGAAAAAAAAGGTCCTGTGCGAAAAAAAATTTGTTGTCCTTAGAAAATGAAGGTCGCCGCCAAGCGTGTCAAAACTTGCTCCGAAACGACTGCAATTATATCGGAGATGGCGATTCCAAAACTTTCAAAGGCATCGTGGATTCGAAGCCTTATGAAAATGTTGATGTTAAAAAAAAAGAGTGCATAGATCACGTGCAAAAAAGAATGGGCACTCGATTGAGAAACTTAAAAAAAGGAACAAAAGGTCTCGGGGGAAGAGGAAAACTCACTGCCAAATTGATTGACGAACTAAGCATTTATTACGGCTTAGCAATCCGTCGAAATTCCGATTCCATCAAAAATATGAAAAATGAGATCTGGGCAACCCTTTTTCACAAAATGTCAACGGATGAAAAGCCTCAGCACGAAAAATGTTCGGAGAATTGGTGCAGTTGGAAGAAAGCGAAAGCAGAAAATGCCTTGGATGCGTATCATTACAATCAGCCAATGAGTGAGGAGGTTTATCAAGCCATCAAACCCATCTACATGGAATTGAGCCGGGACGAGTTGCTGGAGCGTTGCTTGGGGGCCTATACTCAAAACAATAACGAAAGTTTCAACGCTACCGTTTGGAGTTTGGCCCCCAAATCATCCTCAAGCGGAAAAACTGTACTAGATATTGCGACGGATATCGCTGTTTGCATATTCAATGGCGGCCTTACCAACGTCTTGCAAATATTCAAGATGTTGGAGGTGGAAATTGGTGTACAGTTATATAATTTCTGCATCGAAGCCGACGCCAAACGCATCACGCACGCGGAGACGTCTCTGAGCGACGCGGCCAAAAGTGCGCGCGCGCTCCAAAAATCAACCAGGAAAGACGAAGAAGACGAAAATTTGGCTATCGAAGGACAAATGTATGGTGCTGGGATTGCAGACTAACGGTAAAAATTTTTTTTAACTTCTTTTTTTAATTTTTCCAATAAAAAACTATTCGCAAAACTTTAAACGCGTTTTTCTCGAAACATGGTTTTTCAAAATGGCACGCAGCATAACTCGAACAATTTTCATTTTTTTTACTTGAAATTTTAACCAGATGTGAACATTTACATTATCTTGAGAATGTCGATCGGAATTTTCAAGAACTTTATTTATTGATTTTTTATTAACAAAAAACTTGCCGTTTTTTTCGTCAAAAATCAATTTTTTTTTCAAACGCACGCCAAATCCACAAAAATTGATACTTTTTAAAATCCGATCGACATTCTCTAGCTATAGCCCTCTAGATTAATGGTTTTTTTTTTTTGTTCTAGATTCAAAAGTGCACCAGTGGTGCTGCGTGCCGCGGAGCCCTGGAAGCAAAACATGTCCCGGGAAGATAGCTGTGGAACCGCCATTTTGTTTTTTTGTTACTGTAAAAAAATTTTATAATAAAGTTTAATGTATGCCCGATAACACCATTAAAAGTTTTTTTTCAAATACCTTCAATTTCGGGAGCAAAAAATTAGTGAAAAAACCTTTTTTTTTGGGCCGTTACAGTGGCCTTACTCGTTAAGGATGTTGAGTCCCTATGAAACATGTCAATGTTAATTGTTCAATAAATAGCTTCTTAATCGTCATGACATTTTTCCACGACCTCCTGAATACTTCATGTAAAAACATACCAAATTTTCAGAATTCTATCATCATTACTTCAACCTCCTTAAAGGTTGAAATAAAAAATGATAAGAAAATTCTGAAAATTTGGTATGTTTTTATATGAAGTATTTAAGAGGTCGTGTTAAAATTTCACGACGATTAGGAAGCTCGTTATTAAAAAATTAACATTTTGTTAAGAACAATTTTTAAAAGAAATAAAAAAAAATTTATCAATAAACTTCGTTTTGTTTCCGTTGCTTTCAGTATATTGTAGATATTATAAAATTGAGAGGTCAAAAAAAAAACTTATTGCAAAGTTACATCAGTTTCCATAAAACAACATTTAATTTGTGAATGTTAATTGTTCAATAACGAGCTTCCTAATTGTCGTGAAATTTTTACACGACCTCTGAAATACTTCATACAAAAACATACCAAATTTTCAGAATTTTATCATCATTTGCGATTTGGGACTCAACATCCTTAACTTGTAAGTTCAGTTATGTTGTATACCTATGATTAATATACAGGGTGTCCCAAAAACTGAATGCGTTCCCTGTAATGGGGGGTTGGGGGTGAAATTCCGAGTCGATTGATATAATCATGTGTGGGTCTCAGATCAATCCCTGAATTATTATTCATTTTTAAAGGCGGGCCAATCAGGTGCGTCCGTTGAGTCGGCTCATCGGGCACACCTGATTGGCCCGCCTTTAAAAATGAATAATAATTCAGGGATTGATCTGAGACCCACACATGCTTATATCAATCGACTCAGAATTTCACCCCCGACCCCCCCCCCCCTTCAGGAAACACATTTAGTTCTGCGACACCCTGTATATATATAAAGGTGTACATTCGAGCCAATTTTTTTTTAATTCACCTAATTTCTCAACAATAAATAATAATCGCAAAATAGAGGCAAGATGATCCGGGGGATCATGCTGTCCGTACTATAGGGATCACAAAACGATTTTTATTCAAACCCCAATAAATTGCATATTTCGAATACGTCAATCGTAAGATAGATAAATATGACAGTAGTAAACACTTTCAGATCTTAATTCCGTTGAATATCTTTGAAACTACAAGCATTCTCCCTTAAGGGGATCATCTTCTACACCTGTCCCCTACAATTGGGAAAGCCCAAACGGTCCCATCGGAAAAAATGAAAGCCGGGGAGAAAAGAACAAGTGATTGTGCAATGAATTATTCGATCGAATTCGATTGAGGAGCAAATGCGACGGAAGATGTTTTGACCCGATCGCGACACAAAGATGTTTATCTTGTCGCGAACGAGTCCGGAGGAACATATCGAGAGAGCAGTGCGCGCCTGCATATATATGTGCGCCTGTCGCGCGCGAGTCCTCCGGTATTCTGTACTGAAAACTCGTTTGAATCTCGCGGGGATATGTATTATAAAACGGGCTTTCTCCATTTATGTGCATGCGTATATGTATGAAAAGCCGGGACCGGCAATGACCAGGTGTCAAATAAAGTTTATTGCAAAACTAACGGAGCTACCGAGCGATGCGGTCTATTTCGTAGTGTCCGAGTGAATAAGAAATTCCGTTTGTTCCACGTATCTGTGAGACACATTTATTATTATTATTATTATTATTGTTACATATTGAAAAAATCGGGCCTATAATGCGTTCATTATTATTGTTTTGATTTCGTTCATACAAATAAACGTGAGTTAATAAAAAGCTCATTATTATTATTATTATTATTATTATTATTGCTGCTGTTGTTGTTGTTATTATTATATTATAATATTTGATACTGTAATATTTTTTTAAATAATATTTTTTAAACATGGTTTAATAACGCCTGCATTATAATAATAATAATAATTATTATTATTATTATTAGTATTATTATTATTATTATTATTATTAGTTGAGGGGAAAAAAGATTTCCCTGACATGCGACTTTAAGGACCACTCTCAAAGGCTATTATTTAGTTAGGGTCTTTACGCCCAATCGTGCGTTAATTATAGTCTTCTAAATCCCCTTTTATTCTTAAGGATGTTGAGTCCCAAATCACAAATGATGATAAAATTCTGAAAATTTGGTATGAAGTATTTCAGAGGTCGTGTAAAAATTTCACGACAATTAGGAAGCTCGTTA
The DNA here is from genome assembly GCA_951751655.1 of Ophion costatus. Taxonomy (NCBI): domain Eukaryota; kingdom Metazoa; phylum Arthropoda; class Insecta; order Hymenoptera; family Ichneumonidae; genus Ophion; species Ophion costatus. The sequence goes on along the minus strand of OX632366.1, from coordinate 10,495,337 downwards.
TTGAACAATTAACATTCACAAATTGAATGTTGTTTTATGGAAACTGATGTAACTTTGCAATAAGTTTTTTTTTGACCTCTCAATTTTATAATATCTACAATATACTAAAAGCAACGGAAACAACACGAAGTTTATTGATAAATTTTTTTTATTTCTTTTAAAAATTGTTCTTAACAAAATGTTAATTTTTCAATAACAAGCTTCCTAATCGTCGTGAAATTTTAACACAACCTCTTAAATACTTCATACAAAAACATACCAAATTTTCAGAATTTTCTTATCATTTTTTATTTCAACCCTTAAGGAGGTTGAAGTAATGATGATAGAATTCTGAAAATTTGGTATGTTTTTACATGAAGTATTCAGGAGGTCGTGTAAAAATTTCATAACGATTAAGAAGCTATTTATTGAACAATTAACATTAACATGTTTCATAGGGACTCAACATCCTTAAATACTCGAAATAAACGTAAGGATTTTTACATCGAAGTCATTTCAAGTACCGTCCCATTTCCGAAGTCAATGATTCGTTCAACAAATTTTTAAGGAAAGTTCTCGAAACAGCCGGATAGTCATGTATATGCTAAAGCATAAAAAACTATTAGATACGTATTTGTTTTTATCGGCGGCAAAATGGTTTCAAGGAGTGGAGCTACCCCTTAGCGTGAAGCATGCCAACGGTTGATTTCGCAGTTTTTTCCGCAAGCTTTCTGCGGATTGTAACGAAACAGAAACGAACATTTTTCGGATGGAAAATGATCAGGAATTCACTAAGGGCGGATTGAACAAAAAATTGAGGGATGAACTGGCCCTTAATGCTTCTTCCTCTCACTTAACATTTGAAAGGGGTGCGTTATATTGAACGTAATAGGTAACACTTTAAAAGGCGGACGAAATTAAAGTTCGTGTATTAATTTTTGTATTTTTGCCGTATAGCAAGCTTAAGGGGGTAAACCACGGTCTGTACGTTTGTGATTATTTTCAATTTTAATTGAGGATTTTGGGGGGAATCAATGGTGAATTCGTATTCGGCGGGAAAAAATACATAGTTATGGACTTGTGGGAAAAATATTCAAAATCCAATTTATTTTCATTCGTGGTTTCACTGAATCGTCGATGATTTTTTCTTGCTTCGATTGAAACTCGTTTCTGTGCTCGTTCTCTTCGTCGCCGTTTTCTCTATAAAATGTCACTTGGTTCATTGAGCTCTGCTTATTTTTCGATTTTTAGCCGAATTTCAAAGGGCCATCGCTTTTTGCCGATTTTTCCATACTTTGCGACTTTTTCGGCTATTTTCAGTTTTTGCAGGAAGCTCAAAATTACGTCGGTTAAACGCCAAAAACGTAATTTTCCATATCTTGGATAATTTGCATGAAAATTGAGAGTTTTGGGAATTCCCATTCAGGTGGTAAAAATTCATCGACAGGGATTACAAAAAATTATTTATAATCCAACCTTTTTTCCCATCTCGGCCAAAAATAAGTAGCTTCATTAAATCGTCGAACATTTTTTTTCTGCTTCGATATGGAGTTCAATTCTGTGCTCATTCTCATCTTTATCGTTTTTTCTATAAAATGCCTCTTGGTTCATTGAGCTCCATACACTTTTCGATTTTCGGAAAAATTTCAAAGTTGGATGTTCATTTTTTGCCGAAGTGTTTCCACTCAATCGTGTTTCTTCTCCGTTTCCATTCGAAACTCCGCTCCGAGACAACAACTCCGAGAGCTCACAATCATTGCCACCGCAGAAACGGGCCTGCAGGCCTTTTTTTACAGGTACCGAACCTTTTCCCCCTCATTCTAGATAGTTCAAAGCATCTCTTAAAACAATGAAAAAATCATTTTTTTTAAATTCTACCGTGGCGTTACCCCTTAAAAAGATATATCTGAAAAATCAATTTAGATCACATTACTGAAAATCCGCTGTGATTATTGTTTGTGATTTATTTTACTGCACTTTGACATAGTATCACCACACATGTGCACTCTCACGAAGCGTGTAGGTTCGATCGTAGTAACTATTTCCAGACGGCGTTCATCGAGCAACAGTGCAGAAATCAATTAGATCTCATTGAGGACTCTCTACCTGCGTTGTCCCTAACGACTTATAGAGATGTGGGTGCTTCTTGGGACTCCCCAACAAACGTGTGCACTGGATCACGAGGCGATACTTTTTCTTCTTAGGAGATCCAACCCATTTCGAGGATAAATTTCCGAAAACGACACACCTCAGATTAATTTTGAATCTTGTGTACCCGTGTACTTTTACTCGCTGATCACGAATATGATAGTGAAAATACCCGCAAATTCGATTTCCAGGGTGAAAACTCACAAAAACTGATATTTTGATGGTTTTTCTGTTCTATTTTGATGAATGTTGATCTCAGAGAAAAATATTTTCCACAAAAGTTGTAGCCTATAAAAAGATTGATCTTTTGTGTTCTTCACAAGTTTTGTCTAAAACCAATCTGTTTCGACGAAAATGGGATAGTGTTCCAAAGAGTGCAATTTCCTAAATTCCATTACTTTCGATATTATCTACTTACGCACTTTATCGCAGGAAGGTTGCAGTTTGATCTTTACCACTATATGCATGCCTAAACAACATACAACGCAACAAACAAACCCACACACGAAGCAAAGAAACCTCAACAAACCCAAACAACACACAACACAACCGACAACCCCAAACACACAACACGAAGGTTGCCGTTTGATCTTTAACACTATACGCACACCTAAACAACAAGAAACAACACACAAGACTGCAAACAAAACCAAACAACACACAACATCCAGCACAACGAACAAACCCAAACACACAACACGAAGGTTGTGGTTTGATCTTTAACAATATACGCATACCTAAACAACAAGCAGCACCACACAACACAACAAACAAAACCAAACAACACACAACACAACAAACAAATCCAAACAACATACAACACAACAAACTAAATCCAAACAACACAACACACAACGAACAAACGCAAACACACAGCAAACAAACCTCAGCAATCCAAACAACAAACAACACATAACTCAACGAACAAACCCAAACACACAACACGAAGGCTGAGTTTGATCTTTAACACTATACGCATACCTAAACAACAAACAACATATACCATGACAAACAAGCCCAAACAACAAACAACACAAGCAAACCCAAACAACACACAACACAAGGAAACCCAAACAACACATAGCAAATAAATCCAAACAACCCGAACAACACACAACACAAGCAAACCCAAACAACACACAACCAATAAATCCAAACAAACTTCAACCTTCCCCCGGTAAAGTGCGTACGTAGATAATATCGAAACTAATGAAGTAACGCAAAATGTCTTTATTGGAGCATTATCCCATTTTTCTCGAAACAGAATGATTTTAGACAAAAACTGTATAGAATACAAAACATCAACCTTTTTATAGGCTACAACTTTTGTGGAAAACATTTTTCTCTAAGATCAACATTTATTAAAATAAAGTAGAAAAAACTTTAAAAAATCAGTTTTTGTGACTTTTGACCTTGAAAATCGAATTTGTGAGTTTTTCACTATTATATTCGTAATCAGACGGTCAAAATACATGGGTACACCAGATCCCAAATAGACAGAAGGTATGTCCTTTTCGGAACTGCACCCAATTTTAGTTGAGAATTTAAAACAACAGTTTCCAAACGATGTCCATCGGGAAATAGTGCGGAATCCACTTGGATTCCAATGTGGACTATAGGGCTATGGTACGAACCGGGGACTCCCGAAAAAAAATTCTGCACGGAAAACGGCAGCGCTCAATTTGCAGTGTACGCGCAAATGAATTGCGCGTTACTTTGCGATTTGCTCTATCCGCGGCCTCAATCGAAAAGCGCTCAAGTATACGCACTGTCTCCTGTCTATCGTGTCTTTCAATCTCGTCATTTATGTTCAGGCTGCCCGTGACCGCTCGCAGGTCTTTCGAATGATATTTCGAATCAACTCAACGCATAGCCTTACGAAATTTATCGAAAAATAAATTATGTAAAATTAGAAGGGCATGAGGATGCAGGGAGAAGTAGGAGAGGGGGGTGAAGAGGGGCGAAAAAAACTGAAAACCAGTCAAGTGTGAACCAACCATATCCGAAATGTAACGGAGCCTGCTGCTCGATCCAGTTTGAAAGCAACTATACCTGCATAATTTGTCGCATACGTATATATTATATGATGGGTTTTGCATCGTCTATATCCAGATATCTTGTTATCGACGCTTCGATCCTAGCTATATACTATCAGCATCAACCGAACAAGTCTTCTGGACAGCAAGATCACGTCTTCCATTTTCCCAACTCGTTTGAAACTTAAGGTGTATAGATGAATGTATGTGAATGTTCGTATTTATTTATATTTATTATTATTATGATAATATATTAATAGTAATAATAATAATAATAACAATAATACTCATCAGCATTATATATACATATACCATATTATGTATATATAATACATATGATAAATTTATATATTATTGTATTATATTATTTCGTACACTAGTGAATTTAAATTTGGGCACGTTTCAGTTTTTTTAACTCTTGCATTCACTGCACGCACATTATTGGCAGGCTATAATCACGTATATTTTATATTCTTGTCGAAGGAGATTTATTAAGGCATATATTACGTGGAAACATTAGAGATTAGAATAAAAACATTACAGCATCATTTCGGCGTAGCAGAGTATCCATTTTGGGCGTAAATATTTTAAAAACTCAATTTTGTTAAAATTTTCAAGAATTAACTCAACTGGTGTGTGTGTGAGCGCGCGCGGGTGTGTGTGTAACAAATATTAGTCGTTATTATTATTATTATTATTATTATTATTATTATTATTATTATTATTATTATTATTATTATTATTATTATTATTATTATTATTATTTATATATATATAATAACGATTAAAATTTGTACACCTTATTATAATTTTTCATATTCTAATAGTCTTATTATTATACTATTATTTATAATATTATTATTACAATATTGTTATTATGTTTATTAGACATATTCGTTTATTAAAAAACTTACCTCACATTTGCCACGGTCATAACTCATAAGTTTATTTGAATTTCGTAAAAACTTCATCTACATACGAAGTCAATTCATTGAATATAATTGTAATGACTTCGTCATCATCTCAAATTTAATTTCTGTGCCTGCGATCGTAGATGCGGAGCCCCTCCGTGCCCCCATTATGCATACATATAAAAAATGTATACGCGCATGTATTTGTACACGCACACACTTTGACGTTATTTAAAATCCCGAGATTGTAATATCGAGCAAGCTTTCTCCATTTATGGTCGCGTCGCGTGGACGACAGCCAGCGCGCTCGCGAGGCATGATATATACGCTCGATCTAATGATCGATCAACGAAACCTTAATATCGCATTAACCTGAAATATCTTCATGATAGTATTATAACTCCGAAGCGAGTGCTGGAATATTTATCACCCTGCTTCCTTTATTTTCATGCTCGGCCGTCCGCTCGAACCTTCGATATATCTGAATATTTTTCTTTTTTTTTTCAATTAGATAGAGTTTTTAATTGAAGCTTCATTGGGGAGTGTAGAAATTTTAGATTGGCAACTGAACGACAATGGTCGTGGAGATTTGGGGTCGTTTGTTGAGTTTTCGTTTCATTGCATTGAGTTTTTGAGATTTTTTTTTAACTAACGATTTTAAACTAACTTCCGCGTGAGCTGGAGACTTGGAACTTTGAACATAGCTCAGAACTGCATGACAACTTTCATGAAAAAATCTTTTATTTTAGAGAATAAAGAAATATTAATAATGAGTAGTGCATTAGTGACTAGGGTTTTCAAATTTCAGGTTTTCACAAACGTGAAATTTGCCGTATGACTCTGCCATAATCTCATCGAGATTTTTCGAATTGATTTCAAAATTTCACACACGCTGGCCTAACAAACAAAAAGTAAAATTATTTGTAGAAAGAAAAATTTAACCACTTTTAAAAAATGGATTAAAAAGTAAAAAATAATTTCTCCTAGCCCCATACAGATTTTTAACCCCGTACAGATTCCTGGCCCATACAGATTGTGCTGAAAATGTGTGATTGTGAATTTTTAATAGCTATGAAAATACGTCTTCGATTTAAAACGAAAAATGTGGGGCACGTGCAATAGATAATTGATGCATGTTTGGGTTTATTTGAGTTTTTCGTTTTGAATCTTACAAGAATTTTCAAAGCTATTAAAAATTCACACTCACACATTTCCAGGATAATCTTTATGGGGCTAGGAGAACTTATTTTTTACTTTTAGGCCGTTTTTTTAAGTGTTTTTTTTTGCACTTGATCAGTTTTCGGGTCGATTGACGAGGCTCGTTGTAAAATATGGGCCCACATATTTGTGACCATGTGCTCAATTATTCGAGAACAGTCAGGGAATTACAGTTAGAAATAAATTTTCGGGCCTCACTCTCTCGCTGTTGCTCATCACGGACTAAATCAAAATATCTATAACTTGAGAATCTATTGGGCCATCCAGTTCTAACTTTACACACCTAGGCGTGAATAGAGCCTGAGATCGACTGTGAATTACTTATTATGAAACAAAAATATATGCATCGATGTCGACAAGATCAAATTTAAAGCACGCCTTTAAGGATGTATTGCCCGTACATTCGCTACCAAAAGTGAGTTTCGGCGTGAATTTTGAGTACTTTGCGATGAGATTGAAATTTCAACAATCAACCACATTGAAAATGCTAAAAACATTAATTTCCTTTAATAATAATGCATAAAGGTTATAAATAAATTGTTGAAACAAACATTGTTCAACAAGTGTCCGGTGAACTGCTTTTTTTATATTATAAAATGAATTCATAGATTTTTCTGAATAGGTATGAATCTTTTTAAAATTATCTTCCTATTTTCATTCTCATTTTTTTAATTAAAAAAACTGGACGAAGAGATACAAATTTTCAATATATTTTCGGAGCAATGTTCCATATTAAATCCAAGAAGTGTCCGGGATATTGAACGAACAGCGTTGTAGGTACAGCCTCTGAAAAATTCCAAAAACAGAATTTTCGAAATGGAGCGAAAATTCTTCAAAAAATCATATGTATTCAGGAAAATATCGCAATTCATTTAATGCCACAAAAATTCAAGTTCACCGGAGATTTTTTTGAACAATCTTTTATTACATAATTTATTTATGAATTTTTGGCATTCTTATTATTTAAAACCAATGTTCTCAGCATCTTCACTACGGTTGATTTTTTTTTCAAATTTTAATGTTATCGCAAAGTACTCAAAATTCTCACCGAAACTCACTTTTGGTAGGGAATGTACGAGCAATATATCCTTAACCCCTCCGTTGACATTGACGCAATAGTGCGTCAAATAATTCCGTGCTCTGTGTTGGCATTGACGCCATAGCGCGTCAACCTTTATTTCCCTATTTCACTTGCTCTGATTTGAAATCGGAGCCTCACTCGGGGGTTTTTGGGCTCGCTGAATCCGAATTTGAAGTCAACATTTGTAAATTGAAATGGCGGGGCCAATATGGCGAACAAAAATCAAAAACTTTACTCGATTTAGATGAAGTACTTCATACAAAAACATACCAAATTTTCAGAATTTTCTCATAATTTTTTATTTCAACCCTTAAGGAGGTTGAAGTAATGATGATAGAATTCTGAAAATTTGGTATGTTTTTACATGAAGTATTCAGGAGGTCGTGTAAAAATGTCATGACGATTAAGAAGCTATTTATTGAACAATTAACATTAACATGTTTCATAGGGACTCAACATCCTTAAGACCTTCAAATTTCTACATCTTCATCTAAAAATCACATACAAATCACGTATTAATTTTATGAGTGAATCACGTTTTCATACGAAAAAAAAATCATTAAATTCGCACATGATTTTATACTCGCTACTGTGGCCTAAGGACTTAAGGATGATTCGCGTGTAACGTAAACGGACATCAAAGCACAAGAACACGCAAAAGAGGCCCGAACTGCCCGCAGATTGCATATATTACTTTCACACTATTGACTTGAATTTGCACAGTTAGCGTTCAAACAGTAGTCATTTTCGGTTCACGATCGCATTTTTCAATTGGATGAACCATTTGTTAATAACAATGACTTCAGCATGCTGTTTTTCAAAAGAAAAATGAGATTTCTTTGGAGAAGCTGTCATTTTTCGTATTTTTCGAAATTTAAAAAAGTCGATCGCGAACCCATAGCCAGTTGGATATATTCGAAGAAAAAAAAATGTTTTCGTTTCAGATTACATTTGAGCCTGGTAGAGATTCCGCCGTTTCGGGCCTCGCCGCTGGAGGATTGCAACGCCAACTGCACCACCACGAACACTTTGAAAGATTTTCTTCCGAAAGAATTACATTGTAGCCACAAACATGTGTACAACGTGCTGGGAAAAAAATAATTTATTCCAACCAAAGTGTTACTGGAAAAAAACGCATCATTCTGACTTTTCGAATTGGGCTTACAGAGAGGGAACCCCGTTAATAAGGATGGACGTTATTCCTTGGAGGGCGACATTATCCAAAGACATTCAATTTCCAACACTATCTTCGTAGTCGCCAATTGTCCTTGTAGCATCAAAAAGATTCTCCCCAACCTAAAATCTTTGAAATCGTCTTTAGACAAATGTAAGCCCGTTTGTAGAAAGTTCATTTCAAGGGCACAATTCGAGTTCCCAAAATGAACGATTGCTATGAAAAAAATTTGAGAACCGTCCTCGAAATAGCGAGTATTGCCAATAGTCAATGTAACACGGATATAACGGACTCCAAATATGCCGCATGTTCGCGACCGGTCAGAATTTATGTCGATACGGGACGAAAGCCCGGATCGAATTTCAACGACGCGTGGCCGGCTTCAGTTACGTGGACGAAAAGCCCTTTTTTTTCTTCGGTGGTTCGTTGTAGCGAAACTACGTGAAACGACACGCATTGAGATATGGGTAAGAGGCACGTGCGAGTAAGGCACATTTTTGTCACGATATACTCGAGATATACTCCGAAAAATGTCCGATCTTCAGAACCGAAAAAAAATACATATGTATATATATATATTGTTTGCTTTTCTTCGATTTCCCGGAGGCACGGGAGATCGCGGGGGCGTAGACCGTAGATACAAGGCGATTAGAACGATTACAAGGTGTGAGAGAAAATTATATTTATGCGTGTGGCTAGGAAAAAAATGCTGATGAAACGTCAGATACCGCGATGGAAATAACACCGTTACCAATTTTATGTGGAAGAAAAAATTTACTGCCGGAACCAATGCTTATTGCGCAATATTCTCTGCGTGTCCGATTGATATTATATTTATTGATTTTTCTTCTTTATATTTTTCTTATTGACTTTATTTTTTTTCTCCATAAGTAGTTTTACAGAAATTCGTACATTTTTTTTTCTCGATAAATATTTTTATCGGAATCTGTTGATTTTTTTCAAACAACCAATGAACATTTTTATTGATATTTATGATTATACAAAAATAAATATTTATCGTTATTTTTATTGATATTCATCGATATCTGTTCAATGAAATTTCCTTGCTAACATTTATTGATTTTTTCTCAATAAATATTTTCACCAATATTTATTGATTTTCGTTCAGGAAGTTTTTTATTCGTATTAAGGATGTTGAGTCCCTATGAAACATGTTAATGTTAATTGTTCAATAAATAGCTTCTTAATCGTCATGAAATTTTTACACGACTTCCTGAATACTTCATGTAAAAACATACCAAATTTTCAGAATTCTATCATCATTACTTCAACCTCCTTAAGGGTTGAAATAAAAAATGGTAAGAAAATTCTGAAAATTTGGTATGTTTTTGTATGGAGTATTTAAGAGGTCGTGTTAAAATTTCACGACGATTAGGAAGCTCGTTATTAAAAAATTAACATTTTGTTAAGAACAATTGTTAAAAGAAATAAAAAAAAAATTATCAATAAACTTTGTTTTGTTTCCGTTGCTTTCAGTATATTGTAGATATTATAAAATTGAGAGGTCAAAAAAAAACTTATTGCAAAGTTACATCAGTTTCCATAAAACAACATTCAATTTGTGAATGTTAATTGTTCAATAACGAGCTTCCTAATTGTCGTGAAATTTTTACACGACCTCTGAAATACTTCATACAAAAACATACCAAATTTTCAGAATTTTATCATCATTTGCGATTTGGGACTCAACATCCTTAACTCATTTTTTCAAATAAGCAACGCACGTACGAGTATTTTCGATCATCCGCGAGAGGTAAAGAGCGAAAGACAGCGAGGGCGAGCTGAAGGGACGAAGGGCGAACGAGGTCTGCCGAGAAAAGAAACGAGAAATAATGAGACGCGAAGTCGAGAGAGACGGAGACAGATGTATCGCAAGCATGACAGAAGTACTAAACTACGTATCTATACGTATACGCGTACATGCATTGAGAAACGCTTGCACGGGGCGTCGAGAGAGTGCATATGAATACCGTGTAGGTGAGGCACGGGACGTGAGGTCCCGGAGAACGCGACCGAGAGCGAGAGAGAGAGGAAATAGTTCGTATATGCATACGCGGCCCTCCTTCCCGTAACGATAAACGCGTGGTAGGTAAAAAGAGGAGACGCGTGGTAAAAGAGAGAGAGAGAGAGAGAGAGAGAGAGAGAGAGAGAGAGAGAGAGAGAGAGAGACCAAGCAACGAAAGGTTTGAGAAAGAGACAAGAATGCAGAAAGCAACGGCTAGGAGGGACGCGTGATAATGTGGAAGGGAGCGCAAAGCTGGAGCTCCGAGAGATGCTGCAAAAGACCGACGGCACAGAAATCAGCCAGGCTGAGAAACCCGAGTCGAAATTTAGACCCTCCTTTAAACCTCCTTTCGATCCCAATTTGTCATTCAATGGAGGTTCAAGAGGTTCAAATGGAAATCTCAAAAACATGTATATCAGAACCTACTGAACCTCCAAAAGTGGCAGAAATTGGACTTTTTCACTCAAAGGAGGTTTAGTAGGTTCACCTGAACCTCCTTTAAACCCTAGTGAGCCTGATTTAATGCTTACGCAAACCTACAGACCCTCTTTTGAACCTCCTTTCGCCCTACTAACTCTCCTTTGACTCCTTTCACCGGTGGCTCGCAGAGCCATAGGCCTAAAGGAGGCTCAGGAGGTTGAATGGAAGGTTTAGTAGGGCTAAAGGAGGGTCGCCAACGGTGCAAATTTCTCCATATAGGTTCAAGGGGAGTCGAAGGAGGGCGGCGGTCTGTGCGTTACGAAGGAAATAGGTTCTCTTAGCATTCAAAGGAGGGTCTAAATTTCGACTCGGGAAGAGACAGACTGACAGGGAATGGAGAACAAGGGAGTGCGAGAGAGACGGCGATGGGTCTTTCCCTCGAAGAGGGATGCCGAACGTGCACGACAGGGAACGAGACGGTTTTGCTGAAGCACGACCAAGATGGTTTCGCGGCTGGAGGAAGGAGTGGAGAGGCAAGATCGGGGAAAAACGACGGGAGGGAGAGAAAACGATGGAAAGGGACAGAGAGAAAGGAGCGAGGGAGCACGGTAAGTTGCGCGAGGAACGAAAGAGGGAGGGAAGCTGTGAGGGGAGCAGTGCAGAGGAGTCGCATCTCGGCTCAGGGCCTATTTATAGACATGCTCTCACAGCCTCACTCCTACCTACTTCTTGCACTGTCTCTTGCGTATATAGGAGTACGTGTAACACGAACACACGATTACAACTTCGAGGACCGTCCGAGTTGTTGACAATTGTCCCCACAGTCGCCCGGCGAACCCCAATGTCCCCGAAATTCCCGATGGATGAGCGGAAGCGCACGTATTTGCGCAAAGGCCGTTTCGAGGAGCGTTTGGCACCCATCGACGAATTCCATATGAAAAAAATTTCACAGATGGGCTGATAGGCAACGATGTGTAGATACGACGGGCCGTGAATTCTACTTCCGGTAGGTATGGACTCACGAACCATACACTCAGGCAGATCCTGTACCCACCACTGACCGTGGTACCTTGTATAATGGTATCGAAGTTTGCACCGTTCGAGGGCAACGAAAATCAATTTTTTTTCCCTATTTTCGTTTTTTTTTTTCGCCACATTCAGGCTACGAAAATCGCCGAAACGTTTTTGAGGATTCGACATCTGTAGTCGGAAAGTAAAAAAGAAGGTCGATATTAAAAATAAAGACATGAAAAAAATCAAGATTTTCCACATCGAGACATCTTGTCTATGGGTACAAGGTGCCAAAAAGTATCCGCAAGGGGCCGTAGATAAATTATGTAATTTCAGAATGGGGGGGGGGGGGCTCTCGTCGTTGGATAATGGTAACGATAGTTGGATCAGGTAACAATAGTTGGATAGGATGATTTCGGGGCAAGGGGGTGAGTAAATATCAGCAAAAAATCGATGGCGTAATGGCCCCAAGATCACCCTCGTAATGCTTAAAAAAAATATATATATATATACAACCTTTCCATCTCGGTTCCCGCCTCCCTTCTCGTCCGTCTCCGCGCGCTCCCTGGGTACCCTCGATTTTTTACTCTCCCGTCTGGTGCGGTTATCGGTCTGAAATAAATCAATCAGACCACTTCGAAATAAATACTTCCAGGGCTATCACCATGTACGTACTCGAAGGCAGAAGAGAGGTGTGGCAATTTTTTTTCGAACGTATGTTGTCGAAACGTTTTTTTTTGTATCGGAATATTTTTAAAAAACCAATGGTGATTCGTGATCGAGAAAAAAAACACGTTGAATGATGAATTCGTGTTAATTAATGGAAACTCGTCTAATTGGGGAATTTAATGGTGCTCGCTTGTGGTTGAACGTGGACTGTTGAATTGTCGTGTACGAAAGCGTCAAACTTATTACGTCGAAAGGGTGATCGAGATCAGTCGTTCGGATCGGATGAAATTGAATTTGACTCAATTGGCGCTCTCGTATAGAGGCGCACACGTTACATGGATGGGTAACCCCGTCGCGACCCCGCGCACTGGCAAAGTGGTACACGCTGGTGGCGTGGAAATGAGCGAGGCATGATTTCCGGAGCCAGCTCATCTCCCGACGACGCACTTGCGAAGGAGTGCGAGCATCGCATAAATATATATATATATGGGTGAGTGTGTTTGTGTGTGTAGCTATTGTAGCTATTTAAGGGGGGAGATTGCTTTAGGCAGCCGAAAATAAGCGAATTTGCAACATTTTTTTGCGGGGAAACTGTTTACTCCACATAATTCAACATTTATATAGATGTTATAACATCTTTTAAGGATGTTGAGTCCCCATGAAACAAGTTAATGTTAATTGTTCAATAAATAGCTTCTTAATCGTCATGAAATTTGTACACGACCTCCTGAATACTTCATGTAAAAACATACCAAATTTTCAGAATTCTATCATCATTACTTCAACCTCCTTAAGGGTTGAAATAAAAAATGATTAAAAAATTCTGAAAATTTGGTATGTTTTTGTATGAAGTATTTAAGAGGTCGTGTTAAAATTTCACGACGATTAGGAAGCTCGTTATTAAAAAATTAACATTTTGTTAAGAACAATTTTTAAAAGAAATTTAAAAAAATGTATCAATAAACTTCGTTTTGTTTCCGTTGCTTTCAGTATATTGTAGATATTATAAAATTGAGAGGGCAAAAAAAAAACTTATTGCAAAGTTACATCAGTTTCCATAAAACAACATTTAATTTGTGAATGTTAATTGTTCAATAACGAGCTTCCTAATTGTCGTGAAATTTTTACACGACCTCTGAAATACTTCATACAAAAACATACCAAATTTTCAGAATTTTATCATCATTTGCGATTTGGGACTCAACATCCTTAAGGGGTCTTCTCACCTTAGACGCTAAAAAATACTATTTTCTTGAATTTTTTTGACATGTTTATATTATAGATATTGATATGAAAGTTGTTACACTTTATAATTACACTTTCGAAATACATTTAAAAACAAGTATTTATTCAAATCACTATTTATAAACGAAAATGGTAGTTCAAAAATGTCATAAAAAATTGTAAGTCTGCGCTATTGGTGATTCATGCGAAACAAAAAAATCGAGCGGTTTTAGATTCAGTATGTTCATGGCTATAGCGCATATCATACGATTTGTCATATATGCAAAAATAACAAAATGACGGAGATTTTTCGAAAAAACAAAAAAAACTTTTTTTCACCGTTTTTGGCAAAAAAATAGTCAATATAAAAATTTTAAAAATCCTCGATTTGCGCTATAGCTATAGTTCTTAAGAATATGTGGTGAGAAATTCATAAGGATCGGTTCAGTAGTTTCGAGGATTTTATCAACAAACCGTCGATAAACGGCGTTTCGAGAAAGACGCGTTCAAAGCTTTTTTGGGTTACATTAAAATTAACTTGACAAAAACAAATTACCAAAAAATTAAAATGGGATGCATTAAAAAAATGTTTAATGTATCTCGTAAGTGTAATTATTAAGTGTAACAACTTTTATATCAATATCTATAATATAAACCTATAAAAATAGTGAAAATAGCCTTTTTTAGCATAGACGCTAAGCTAAAAAGTGAGCAGAGCGCTTAATTTCGCAAATGGTTCTTTATATTTATAAACAACACGACGGTTGCCGCATGAATAGTTTCACGGCGTACAACCAAGCTTCTGGTGCATTGATCGGAAATATCGGAGCCAAGAATTTTAAGATTCCTCAGCCTCACACGCTCTATGTGAACCTTGAAAATCCAAGGAAAACTGAAAATTCGACAGACTGTCCGTGTTTGGAATAATGGTTGATTTTTCATAATTTTTTACTATAAAATTTATTAATGGAAAATTAGTTTGATTGGAATAGTTTTTAAGAAACTGGAGGTTCAAATGGACTGTAGTTATGTTATCCAGAAGTGTCCAACATTTCAAAATAATCGGTCAGATAGTTTTTAAGTTATCGTGGACGAGGTTCATAAAAAAGTGGTTTTCAGGCACACGCGTTTGGAGTGTCAAGACTCAAAAATGGTGTGACCTAATAACCCGCTGATTAATCTGTAATTCCAGGGGCATAAATTAGTCCCTTATTTTCCTCGTGGACTTCTTTTACGGCCGTTTTTCGGTACGTTTTAAAGGGATGCTGCTTCTTTCAGCACGTCTAGCCGTTTTGAGGATGACCCTCGAATTTGTTTTAATCAGTTATGGGAATGGCCTCTAGATAAATATGACTGTATACGTTGGACAATAGGACAGGAATGGTCGTCGAAGTCGAATGTCTTAAAAATCGTCTTTCCCTATTGTATATACAAAGTTGTAAAAAAATAATATAATTGTAAGGCACGAAAATAAATACATTTTTTCTAGCAAATGAATATGTACTAATGGACAACTAGGCTTTTATTGAATTATTTATAAATCGATCACCTTCAAGTATAATAATTATTTCAATTATTAGCTGAATTATTGATGTATAATAATTATTTTAATTATTGAATGAGTGATTCATGTATAATAATTATTTGATTTATTAAATGAGTTATTTACATATACTAATTATTTGAGTTATTAATTATGTCCTTTAAGTATAATAATCATTTGATTCATTTTAAATCAGTATATTGCTGGAAACGCGATAATTTCACTAGCGTTCAAAGCACAAGGGGCAATCGTTCGTTAATTCAAATTAGCGATTTTTTTTGACAACCATAAATCAACGTAAGTCTGGCAATGCACGAAACTTCGGAAAACGTGTCATCGATAGATTGAAAAATAACAATTGTCCAGTACGATAGCGATTAAAGGCCTATAAAAATTCTTTAAACAGTATTTTTTGCAATAATTTACAGTAACAGCCGACGTTCGAGTATAATAATTTATAAACAATATTGTGAAAAATGTACTCTTTGCGGTCTGCAAAATGATAGTGGATCAGATATCGAATAAAACTTATTTGAAAAAATATTCTACTTGTACAAATGGATGCATGACCATTTTCTCTATCCTCATTGTTATATTTATAAAATAGCACTAATGTAATTTGACGTCTACGTGGTCTGTGAGCTTGCAGATTTGCAAAATAATCCTGGAAATTTTTGTCATTAAATTCTTCAAATTCAATTCATAAGTTCTTGTCACTTTCTTTTTTCTCCCTAACCGATTTTATTCGACAAAAATAGCCATTTTTACTGGAAGCATACGATTGTATCATTTAAACCCTTCGTTGACAGACTTATCATTAGCCACGGTTTGACACACTGAGTTACTCTGACCCGGAAACTATTCACCCACCTGTCATTAACAAACTTTCGGACTGTTTTTATTGCAAAAAAATCTGGGATACACTTTAAACATTTCTTGATGTGCCTACATAGTGAAAGTTCCCAAAATATCAAATTTAATCGTTTAAAAAATATTTTCAATTTTTTTTCATTTACAAATTTTTTTTCTATTTTTCAAAATTGTCACTTTAGCGCAATTTTTTCAATTCAAAGCTCAATTTTTAATTTAAAGTGATTTTGCTCAATTTGTTAATTTTTTCACTTCAATGCTCAATTTGAAATTCAAAGCAATTGTGCTCAATTTTTCAATTTTTTAAATTCAATTTTCAATATTCAGTTCAATGCAATTTTGCTCAATTTTTCAATTTTTTAAATTCATTGCTCAATTTCAATTCAAAGCAACCTTTCTCGATTTATCAATTTTTTCAATTCAATACTTAATTTTTCAATTTTTTTCAATTCCATGCTCAATTTTCAATTCAAAGCAATTTCATACAATTTTTCTATTTTTTCATTTCAATGCTCTATTTTCAATTCAAAGCAATTGTGCTCAATTTTTCATTTCTTTCAATTTAATTTTCAATTTTCAATTCAATGCAATTTTGCTCAATTTTTTCAATTCAATGCTCAACTTCAATTCACAGCAATCTTCCTCGATTTATCAATTTTTTCAATTCAATACGAAATTTTTCAATTTTTTCAATTCCATGCCTAATTTTAAATTCAAAGCAATTTTACTCAATTTTTTCAATTCAATGCTCATCTTTTTTAAATTTTCAATATTGAAAAACGGTATTTTACTAAAAATTCATTCGGATCGAGATAACCCAGTGTCAACATGGAGTTAATACATACCTTTAATGAATTTCGCACCTTTTGCCGCGGTGTCTTTTGCCCAGTGTGTCCAGTGGCCTTTTGCCTTTTGCCCAATGTGTCAGCGTAGGGTTCTACGTACCTTCAATTAATTTCGCACCTTTTGCCTCGGAATCACCAATCGAACAACGAAATTTGCGCGCAACGGGTAAGGTAAAAAAATGTACAACGTCAATCTGCGAATCACTTGTTAACTTGTATTTTTGTTAATAATCATCGTGCGCTGAATGTAGCGCCGAACGAACAACGATCGAAAATACAGGTAGTTGGATTTTGCGTGCGTTGCACATGGAAAAAAAATCACGTGTATAATAATAGTGTTATACATATTCTCTTTATTTTAATTTCTTTTTAAATTCTTTCTTTAATTTATCTAGGCAATATAGAATAATATCATTTGTAAAAAAGTATCGTCTCGAAAGGTAATGGGAATCGAGGAATTGTGACTTGGATTTATTTTTATTCATTTTTTTCAGGGAGATCGGCGGGAGATGGATATTTTTCCCTAATTGGTGACTCGCACGCACACACATTTTGCTCTGCTCGCGAACTATACTTCTCTATAAACGTCTTTCTCTGCTTCTCGTTTTTTTCCCTTCGCTTTCTGTCGCTTGTAAATACGTAATTTTTTTTGTTCGTGGCTCATGAGCTCGGTAATAAAAATAATCAATCTATATATATCAACAATATCGTATAATTTATTTTCCAAATATATATATATATATCTATATATATATTTCCGCGTTGCGCCGCGCGTGCCGATTATGTGTGCGTGCTCGCACGTTTTTTCGTTTGCTTGTTAATAAATAGAGAAAGATATACATAATATTAATCGTCGAGAAAATTCATGTGTCTACACATAGCTTAAAATACTATATAATGCAATTAATGTGAGATGAGGACGATGAGGAGAGGCGAACAGAGAAGGGGGTGAGGGCGGGGTCTTAAGGGTGTATGGCCCGTACTTTCCTTACCAAAAGTGAGTTTTGGCGAGAATTTTGAGTACTTTGCGATAACATTAAAATCTGAGAAAAATCAACCGTATTGAAGATGCTAACAGCATAGGTTTTAAATAATAAGAATGCAAAAAATATATAAATAAATTGTTCAAACAAACATTTATTTACAAAATCTCCGATAAACTTGATTTTTTGTGACATCAAATGAATTATGATATTTTCCTGGATATTCTGGATTTCTCTCTACTTCGAATATCCCGTTTTTGGAATTTTTCAGAGGCTGTCCCTATGACACTATTCGTTCAATACCGCGGAACACTCCTTGGATTTAATATGGAACATTGTTCCGAAAACATATTGAAAATTTGTGGATCTTCACCCTTTTTCTTACATTAAAATTTTTTAAAATGACAATAGGAAGAATATTCTAAAAAAATGCATACCTATTCAGACAAATCTACGAATTCATTTTATAATATAAAAAAAGTAGTTCACCGGACTAAAATGGTTCAATGAACCATTTTTTTTCAACAATTTACTTACAACTTTTTTGCATTATTATTACCGGAAATGAATGTTCTTAGCATCTTCAATGTGCTTGATTTTTTTCAAATTTTGATGTCATCGCAAGATATTCAAAATTCTCGCCGAAACTCACTTTTGGCAGGGAGTGTACGGGCGATATATCCTTAAAATGCTTCGAGTACGTGAAACAACGTTGGGGCGAAGCTTTTTTCGCTCTCATCCATGTCTGAGCGGTCAGTTGAACAATTTTTTTTTCTTCTTTTCTTCTTTTTTTTTCTTACAAGTCCTATGTATACATATAATAAGGTTGTATGTATTCTGTGTGCGCGTGTGTTTGTGTGCCTTCGTGTGTTCGTGTTTTATATACATATGTACAAAAGAAATTTTCTGTTTTTCCATTTAACAACGATTAATCACTATCAATATAATTACACTTTAGTGACTTCTTTTTGTGTTTTATTTTGTTGGTTGTTTTTTGCAATTGCGTTGAAAACGCTTCGAAAGAACGAACTTTTTTTTTCGTACGGAAAAAGGCGATTCGTTTCGGGTGGTGCGCGACACATGTGCGATGCGAACAATCTCCAAAGGAATACTGGCGCGTCTGTCGGGGGAGGGGGGGGCAAAATGTAACCGGGATTTAGCGTGTCCGGGCCACGGGGGAAAATTCTTGAGTTCTCTTCGATTATTTTTTTTCTTCTTTTTTTGCTCTCCTTTATCTTATGGATGGTAAGGGAAGTAAAGCGATTGCACGATCAGGCGTTCGAAAGACTCCGGATGGCACAACGACTTACGAACAAATTTCACTGAACGCGTCGATAAACATCCGTTTTTGTTTTTAACAATTGTGTATTGCAAAATCGACAATTTGCAGGATTATCGAACATGTATTTTCTATGTTGGTTTGTCTTTCATCGAAGCTCGCTCGCGATATATTTGCAACAAACGTTCATGGTACTCTGAAAATGTTCCATTGAAGTGGTTTTTTTTTTCTTCTTTTTTGTTTTATAATCGTTATTTCTTTTTTTGCGTGGCTTTGCAAATGGGCCACGAAAGTAACGGGTACAGGTTGCTTATGACAGCTGTGACGAAGAAGACTTTTTTTTGGAAACGCACGTTTTTTGCACACATATATCGAGATCGTTGTGTCAAGGACACGGAAAATGGCACGTTTGGGTGACTTGGTCACTCGGCGTCGAATCGAACTTTAGTCTCGTTTCGTGTGTAATGAAGTGATGACGGATCGAACGGTTCGACTAATACGCTCGAGAGAAAAAGTTACGAGCTCATCCGCGAAACGTTCGGACGTTTGTATAAAGCGATTCGAGGAAAGAAAAAAAAGACAGAGTGAGAGAGAGAGATAGAAAAAAACTTGCAAACAACTAATCACAGTGACGCTTTTCCATCTTAATGGAGCCCCTTCTCCGGAGCTCGAAATTTTCAATATTCTCAAAGTTTACGATTAAAATCGACAGTTCCGTTCGCGATACTACCCTAGCCCGTTCCACCCGCGAAAGCTCTCCTCCCCTTCCTCTTCTTCTTCTCCATAAATAATCGCGACGGTCGCAAGAACCTCGTCCTAACCTAAAAGTCGATTCTAGCATATTTTTTTTTCACACGCACGCGCAAAATTACCTAAAATCTTACGCGGAGAGAAGAAGGGCACTCTCAGACTTGAATACTTTTCACAAATGCACTCTCGTAATCACATGATTATCCTTTGAAAGATCGGGTCTACAGATCTTCGTTTCATATCCGTATACTGTGCTTGGTCCGACGACAAAAATAATAATACAGCGAAGAACGAGGAAAATAAAAAGTGTTTCTCGCGGGAACGACTTTAGAGCGAACGGAAAAGTAATAATAATTCGTATCACGTGGAATCGTCTTGGATCAACGAGAAACGCACGGCGGTGGACGTTCGTCCAAGAATTCAGCAGCGTGTTGCACCAACGTTCTCCCCGACGACAGCCAGTCTCCTCGAGACATTTTTCCAACGGATGAAACTTTTTTTGCTCGCCTGGTATGATTCCCAAATCGATCGTCCCGAAACGTCAACTAGGGTGGACTTGCTTGTGGCTTCGAAATAAATTGCTAGTTCCTTTTTCGAGAGTAAGTGGCTATCTGGATTCTTCATGAAGAATATGGAACATCCTAGTTACGTTTTTTAGGAAATGAACAACAGCATAGTTACTTTTGGGGAAATAAGCAAGGCCCCAGTTACTTTTTAGGCGGAATAAGCAACTCCCTAGTTACTTTTTTGCCAAAGCATGCCGCTAATTACCTTTTGTGAAAACCAACAAGTTGCTAGTTACTTTTTGCGGAAACAAGCAAGTGCCTAGTTACTTTTGGGCCGGTTGAGCGACTTCCCGGTTACTTTTTTTCGCGAAAACAAGAAAGTGCCTAGTTACTTTTGGGGGGCGGATGAGCAACGTCCCGGTTACTTTTGAGAAAAATAAGCAAGTCCCTAGTTACTTTTGCGGGGAATACGCAACTCCCTGGTTACTTTTTGGGAAACAAGTACCGTCCCGGTTACTTTTGGTGATATAGGTAACTCCCGAGTGGGTTCGAAACTCCAAAAAAGTCACTAGGGAGTTACGTATCTCCCGAGAAGTATCCAGGGCGTCACTTGTCCCCGAAAGTAGCCGGTGAGCAACGGATCTGGTGAGAAGTAACCAGGGCGTTGCTAAGCCCCAACAAGAGACTACAAAGTTCCTTAATTTGACAATCACGAAACGATCTTGTCCACTAGTGGAAAAAAGTCCGAGGCGGCTGTAATCTTTCGTCCTTCCGCCTTCTGCAGTAGCCGCAGGAAGCTTCGGGAACAATCGACGCGACGAAACGTTCGCCCGAAAGAGCGCAGGAAAAAGACAGTCAGGCATTGTCTCTTTCCAATGCTAATACGGTGAATGTGATCGGGAAGGATTCCGTTGGAGCAACTTGGCTGGATCGAGTGTTCGGGGCGGATGATTGCTTCTTGCAAAAGACACGTAGGTATCGCCGGCGAGACGAGTGCGTCGTTACACTTTCGCGATATCGATTGGGTGGCCGAAGCGAGCCGCGGTGTTCCGCAGCTTCAGGATTATTCCCGTGATGGCGGGGGGGGGGGGGGGGGGGCTCAGGAGCGCGGAACGCGCGGCACGGCGTGGTCCGTGCCAAAGCGTCAGGCACCTCAGCGATTCCACGTGTGGTTGACGAGCCCGACGCGGGTTGGTCGCAAACGTAGGCCGAGATATTCCTCCGTCATTCTCTTCCTCCTACTCTGCGTCGACCGCCGTTCCTTGCCGATTTAAGCCGTTGATCCTACCCGGCGTGGCACGATCGAACAACGCTTCGAGCAGCGCCCACTTTTCCCCTTTTCTTCCTCAGTAAACCCTAGGTAATCTCCATGAGAAGCATCTAATGACTTTTTGTCGAATTCACGAGTAAGGTGATTGACTGTGAGTGCGGGGTCGCCAGGCGTTCCGTCAGCCGTCGATTCGCAAAGAACAACTAGATTTGTTTTCGCGAACGTTCAAAAGGAGAACGTCCTTCGCCGGAATGTTCAACATTCCCCGCTGATTGGCCGTTGCCTCGTACCTTTCCATCTCTTTATCCAACTTGGCCAGACACCTTTTGACATTTCAGCAGCGCGTGCCCGGGCCAGACTCGCCGGAGGGAATTCGCGCACCCTCGTTGCGCATATATTTACACACATGTACACTCGCCGGAGTTGGACTCGTTTTGTTTTTGAATCCTTTCGTTTGCCCTCGTCCGCTCGTTCGCCCCGTAATTCCCGTTCCTACTGATTGCACGGCGAGGAGGCGTGGGACTGCGCGTGGCCGCGGGAATTCGTGTGATTCGCCTCCCGCTTGAGCCTCTGTTTGAGATGGACCTTGGCGTGTCTCTTCTTCTCGTCGCTCCGCGCGAATTTTCGACCGCACTGGTCGCAGCAGAACGGCTTTTCGCCCGTGTGCGTGCGCACGTGGGTCGTGAGGTGATCGCTCCGTGAGAACGATCTCATGCATATGCGACACTGAAAGGGCTTTTGGCCGGTGTGTATTCTAATGTGGCGCGTGAGCTCGTCGCTGCGGGAGAATCTTCGATCGCAGCCGTCAACGGGACAGGCGTAGGGACGCTCGTGGACGGGGGTTTTGCTCGGTCGGTTGGGATACTTTCGCGGCTTTACGGGTACGAGCCTGAGAGGCAGAGTGCTCTGTTGGTACACCTGGGACAGTATCTCGTGGCCTTTGGACGTGCTGGGATTGTACTCCGCAAGTTGAACGCCAGCTGAGCTCTGTGCGGGTTGCTGCTGCTGTTGGGGCTGTTGTTGATGCTGCACGGTCGTTTGGTAACCGGAATTGCCGGTGGGTTCCTGCTTGAGGGCGGCTTCCTGATGGTGATGATGAGGATGATGATGGGACAGGAGGCCCGGGTCGTAGCTGTCCTCGTGGGCGGACAGCCAAGCGGAGGGTGTCGACGATGGGGTGTCGTGATAGCCCGGCGGTGGTTGGGGTGGTTTCGATTCTACCTGCAACAGCTCCACCGTCTCGCCGCCGTAGGGTGCCGAGTGTAGGGACGGGTGGAGGAACGGTTGTCCCGTGAGGGTCAGGGTCGGCGAGGGTAGCGAACCCCAGAGCTCTTGACTCGCTGTGTGCTGTTGCTGTTGCTGCTGCTGCTGTTGCTGCTGCGGGGTCTGGAGGGTGTTGAGCGAAGTCGCCTGGGTGCACGTGGTCGTGAAGACGCCGCGATAGGTCAGGGTTGGAGCGGAGGATACCGGGGAGCCCGTGTGAGGCGCTGAATACAGTATCACGCCACCTTGAAGAACGTTGCAACGTTCCACGTCGTCGTGGGACTGATGCTGATTGCGCTGAGGACTCGATGAACCAACGACTACCGGGCCCGACGAGTCTTGATTGTCCTGATGATGATGCTGCTGTTGTTGTTGTTGTTGTTGTTGTTGTTGTTGTTGCTGCTGCTGCTGCTGCTGATGATGGTGAAGATGATGATCCCGGGCGACCGACGCCACTGTGTCTTCGTCCTCGACCGTTGCCTCCTCCAACGAGAGATCCTCGCCCGCCAGACTACCTGCAATCAGTCGGTCGAACGAAACCTTGAGTACTTCGCAATCGCACGGTACCAGGTAGCCACGCGAGCTTGGCAATTTCGTCAACGCTGGACGTGTGAGGGTGCGAGGATGGAGTGGATACTCGAGAACCCGCGGAAGGCTCGAAGATAGGCAATCTCATTGACTTCGTCGGACATACAATGAATGGAATTTCGATACTGAAAACGTTGCAACGAACACGCTCTGATCCACTATACCGCGACGGTGCTATCGGGTTATAAAAGGAAGAGAGAAAAAAAAGCACAATCGCGGAAGTATTTCCTGCCTGGTGCTCTTGGACGAGTCTCGAGTGCGCTGACACGCCGAGGGTTGCGGAGGATCGGCAAACTCGTGGAACCGGCAATGGAGGGCTTTCCGAACGGCAAAAGTAGGCAGGAAGAGACTGAGCGATACGAGTAGCCTCTTATCTACTACCGAGCTGGACTACGCGAGTTCTCCCTATCTCCCGGCCGACCGTATCCTGCCATCCGTCACTTCCTGTCTAAGCTACACTTACATCCGCGAGTTACCGATCCCGCCCAGCCGTCACGGAAGGCCAAAGTTCCCATTGACGAGGAGAAATACTCGCTCTTATTTTCGTTCGGTGTTTGCTGTTACCCTGGTGACGCGAGTGTCGTTAAAAAATTGCTGGAAATATAGCTTCGCAATTCGAGATCGTGCTGAAACGAGTTTGTTTTCCCTCCATTCAGCTGACAGCGTGACCCAGAGACTCCCATTTCCTCATCTCCGCTATCTCTCGTCCAAAGCAGGATGATTGAGACTTCAATTGGAAGCGTACCCGCCGATTTCGACTGGAAATTCCATCACGATACCGATTTCGTCGAATTAGGAGAACAAGAAACGATTCGCCGTTTGGCGATACCAGTCCGCATTGAAGAATACAACGACACTGAACGAGCACGAGGGACCAAACGGCACACCGGTGGCCTACAATCTCGACGAAGTCGACGCGGGCGTACGCGCGCGAACAGAAAAAAGCCCCTCTCGAGCGAGCAAGAAAAAAAATGATACTCCCAAGCGCCAAGGGTCACGGACGAAATTGGAAGGTGAATTTTTAATCGCACGCAGGTGAAAGCGAGAGCGAAGGTGAGGAGAGGAGGCGAACGGTTGGCGAGAGCGAAAAGTGGAAGCTTTCGGCTGGGAGAGCGCGATAAAGCGTCGAATGTGGGAATCTCGTGGGGGGTTGGTCGGTAGGTAGACGACGGGGTCGAAAAGTGGAGTTGCCGGGTGAACTTGGTGCGGAAAGCATGAATGGAACGTTAGAGGGGTGGGTGGGCGCTTGGCTAGGTGCCGGCTACGTCAGCGAAAAATGAGGCGGAGGAGGTGATGGGGTAGGAGACGGAGCGGGGTGGGGGTGGGTCTGGAAGGGAAAACACGAAAGAGGGTGGACGAGGGATGCCGTGGAAGGGATGGTGATTTTGAGAGGTTGGCGAGAGACGTTGGAACGTGGAGGACACGGTGAGGCAAGGCGGCAGAGGGCAAGAGAGGACTCCTGAATGTCGGGGTCGTGGAGTATTGATCCAACCGGCTGGCGGTCGTGGTTCGATATTGGCCGTTTTCGCGGGCGACTCGTACTACGTCACTGGCGCCTCGTGGCCGCACTTAAGCCGCGCATGTTGTATCCCATCGGTCGCGAACCACCAACAGCCTCGACTTTGACTTTGAAAACGGCCGTCGCTACCACCAAGGCTCTCCGGGGTTGCCGGTTCAAAGCAAACGAAAGGGGGAGAACTTTCGTCACGCGAATCGATCTGACCCAAGGTCTCTATCTCGATTACTCTCTCACCCTCCGCACATCTCTCTCTCTCTCTCTCTCTCTCTCTCTCTCTCAAACTCAGCTCGTCGAAATGCTTGTGACACTTTTCATATTCCACTTCATCGAACCGCCCCATTTGCGAATTCTTTTGGTCTTGCAGCAATATATTTTTGGCACTCTCTTCCGCTTGCAGTTAATTCGTCACCAAACCTGGCTATTTTCAAAAACAGGCTTTTCGCACATTTGTTCGAAAACGATGTATCTAGTTTCTAAGCTACTATTTTCGTTGCTGCGAGTGCATGTCAGTTATATAGTCAATCAATATCTCATTCAATTTATTATATAGAAGCTAGCACAGCGCCTGAACACTATCTCGTTGTTCTGTTCACCTAGCGTTTAATTTTGCTGAAATTTATGCGGTGTCAAATTGGATACTTTCAGTATGATCTAAATTTAAACACTATCTCGTTTCTGTTCACCTAGGTTTCTGTTCGCCTAGCGTTTAATTTTGCTGAAACTTATGCGGTGTTAAATTGTGTGCTTTTCAGTATGATGCTAATTTTAAGAGTGCGATTTTATTTTATTTTCGATTTTAAGTGAGAGAAAAAATTATATGCGATGTAATATGAAATTAATTTTAAGATTTATATTTAATTCTTATTTAAATTAAATTGTAAACTTCATAATATTATTAAGTCAACAAAGCTGTAGATCCTTGCCTAAAGGTACCAACCAAGGCATAAATAAATCAATCATCATCATCATCTCTTCAATATTCCAGCTTTAGTTTTTCAATCAAGTATGAAGATGATTTGAATAAAATGAAAATCAATCTTTCATTTCTTCCACTGTCGATTAGCCACTACTTTTTATAGACAAAGCAACGAATATCCGCTCTTACTGAATTTACGTTACCAAGGTTTGTGTCTGGTCTTGACTCGGGGTGACCGAGCTACGAATTTCGTGAATTCATCAGGATAGCAGAATACCAGGCGGAGTAGGAGCTGGTCCCGAGTCGATGCAGCTATTACCTGATCACGTTCATCGCCTAGCTTCCATGGCAGTTGTGAAGTTAACTATGCACCAACGCTTTCCGTCTAAACGTCCTAACCGTGGAAAGCTTCGTTGTCGAGTTTCAATCTCAAAAAATCCATTAACGGGTCCCTCCGAATTTTCATTCGCAATCGAAACTCGTGCGAAGCAGCAAATTGGTAAAAACTCAATTAAAGCACCCGACAAATCTGAGAGATGTGTACGGACGATTCGCGAATTTCCGACGACCGTTCCCTATGATACATACGCGCGTTTCACCCGAGTAGGTATCAGGGAAGAATGATGCAAGGGAGCAAGCGAAAGAGCATGCAAGCGATGTGCATCGTTGCGTCTTCGTTCGAGGCTTTCTTTTCGTCCGATTAATAATCAGCGGGATAGCATGATGAAGGGGAGACTCGAAAAAAAAGGGATGCGGGGTTGGGTATCAGGTTTACGCGAGGGTAACATTTATGGATTGTTGAACGAAAGTAGAAGCAAAGTGAAGTGTCACGTTTCGGCAATAACTCCGGGTATCTCTTGGTGTACCTGAGATTGGCGGTGGCTCGACGAGTGCCGAAGGTCCGAAGAACGAGGGTAGATCGCTGCTCGTTGTGACGGGCGTATTGAGATCACCGGGTTTGTCCTTTTCCCCGTTATCGCGGTTGAGATCGTCGCGACAATTTCCATTGCAATCGTCGTCGTCGTCGACGCTTCGTTGCTGCGTCTGATCGTGATGAAGCAGGTGACGCTTGTCGCAGCCGTTCGCGGACTCGCTCGGTGACGCTGGACCATCTCGATGTCGATGATGATGTCGCAGATGATCCTCCGTTACGTTGTTGTTGTTTATGCTGCTGGTGTTGTTGTTGTTGTTGTTGATGTTGTTGTTGTTGCTGCTGCTGAGGTTGTTGTTGTTGCTGTGATGATGATGGTGGAGTCTCGCGTGGTGATCGGGCGAATTCGAGGACACCGGATGAAGGGGTGGACAGCCGGAGAGTGTCAGACTGGGCACGATCTTCAGGGTGTTGGCGTTGATCGACGTCGCGATAGTCGGCGATGTGCCTCGGGCGCCCAGTCCTACACCACCGCCACCTCCCCCAGTGTTACCCGAGGTCGAACCCGCGGACGTGTTGTACGCGAGACACGCATCGAAGCTCAGCTGCACCGTTTGAAGATTGAACGTTGCGTGATGATGATGATGATGGTGATGATGATGATGCCCCGGCGGTGGCGACGAGAGCAAAAAGGGACTTGCAGCCGCGTGATGCTGCGTGCCCACCACCTCCATACCGTCCATCGTCATCCTTTGCAGCAGGTCTGTGTCGCACGTTATCACCGGTCTCGGCAACGATTCTATCGGCTCCGACGACGGTTCCCCGACCCTCGAACTTTCATGAACACTTCGTACCTCTTCCGCTATTTCCTCGGCCTCGCACTGCGTCTCCTCGCCTATGGTCGTATCGTTCAACGCTATTATTATTCTCGTTAGGACAAACTTTATTTGCCTCTCACACCTCCTGTACTGTTACTATCAGAATTGGTACGTTACGCGTTTACTCGTCGACACCGAAATACGGGTTTTAAGCGCCTCTTTGCGTGGCTTACTTTCGCTACATCGGTGTTTACGGTCTGCTCGCCTGATCTCTCCTTCTCTTTATCTCGATCTCCCGATCCCACCCAAACCGCTGCACGAGTCAACGAAAACCGACCCAAAGATCAGCCTCAAACGGAATTGTCCTTGCCGTGTATTCGCGGACCAAATATCACACCGACGAACCAATTATCAAGCGACAATACAAACGCCAGAGTGACACTTGGCCTACACGTGCCTATGCGCGATACCCTTTCCTCGTCACTGTGACGCTTTTACCGTGCAGCAAAACACCGAAAGCACCACGTTCTCCACACACGCATAGGTGGTAGCTGTCTACCTTTTTAGTCTCCTGTCAACGATGTGTTCAATCTGTCCCTGGATTTCTTCACTGTGCGTCGCTTCTGTACGGAACACGCGTTCACACAATGGGAGTTTGTACAGCACCTGTATATACGTATGCATACGTACGGATACGTACATGTACGTATGCAACTGCAGATGCGTGGGTTTTCCTGGGGTCGGAAAGCCTAAGATGCAGAGGCGCGAAACCCCCCCTCCCCCTCTCTCTCACTCACTACAGTGACGGTTCGGTTTGAAAAGCCGCCGAACCACCGAGACTGGCCGTACGTGTGTATGCACGCGTGTATATTCCCGCGCCCCCCGTTAACGTATCGCACTTACGCCCAACAGTCTGTATCCATATAGATACGCGTGTACACACGTATGTGTTGTTCCCGCGCGCGCCCGAACCTTTCTATATTCCCGTGGGTGTATTATGCCGCGCGGGGCGCTCGGTGGTTCCGAAGCGGCGAGACACACGGGCAAGTGATACACACGCGCACGCGCACATGCACGCTCGTGCGGCCAACGCACGTCGCCCGTGGGTGACGCGTGTTGCTTGTTTGTATACGTATATATCCTCCGAGTATGGTACTGTGTCCCGCTGGCTGGTGGCCGTCGTGTGCTCGGTGGCGCACCATGGACCAGGATGTAAAGGACGCGCGATGCGTGGGGGTCGCGCACGAACTGAGCCGGGCCGCGGCGCGCCCCGTAGTTTTATGAATGGACCGCGGAGACTGTCCCATATTTGGAAGCGTCGAGAGGCGCTCGGCCAATCCCCGCTCTTCGGCACTATCTCGCAACTCGAACACCCCTCTGTCCTCCTCCTTACCCAGCCGCGGCGCACCCCTCCGACCCGGCGAGCTCCCTCCGCGGCGACCGGCCACGCCGCATGTCGCGTGCGCTTTCTCGCCGCTTCGACCTCTCCCCAAGCCGTGGCCCCCACCCGACCTCCCGCGCACCGTCCGTCTCGCTCGCGTCGACCCGACGTGTACGCGCGCTCGTGTGTCGTCTGTTGCCCCTCGTGCGCTGCCCCCACATCGCCGGCCGGCCGGCCGCCACGTGTAACCTCCGCTGCCCCTTGCCGCCGACGGGACGCAGCCGCCTCTGCCCCCACCACGCGCCGCGCGCGAGTCGCTCGAGCCGCCGATGCCGCGCTCCCGCGACACTCGGCTATCCCACTTCTGCCACTGCCGCGCCGACGTACTTCGTACTTGGCCGGCGCGCGGTTCGGACCCCTCTCGCCCCGCTCGACCCGGGTCGCCGGTGACGTAGCGCCCCCTCCCCCCAACCTCACTCGCCTCACCCAACGGCCCCCCGTGACGTAGACCGCGGCGCGCGCCCAACCTCCGCCACACGCGCGGTACCCAGAGACCGACGAGAAATTCCACCCGACCCCCCCCCCCCCCGCCCGCCGTAGACGCTCGAACCGACAGCCCTCCTCGCGTCGCGCTCTGCCGCCCTTCGTTGCCGCGCGCGCGGTTCCGAACGCTTACGAGATAAATAGAGACGGTCACGGAGAAAGAGGGATATCGAACGATCGATGGAGATGTGTATATATATATATATGATTGTTTGTATAGTTTCCGCCGCTATACGCGTATAGGGACGAGCGTCGACGTTGACGACACAAACGTGGGCTATCTTGCATCTATAACTTCCTGAGTGAAAGACACATCGTGCGAGCGTGTATGTGGATGCGAGGACGAGAGACAGACAGTGCCGGACGAGAGAGAAGGTGATGCCGAGTCGACGATGGAAGCGAGAGAGCAAGAGCGAGGAAGGGAGAAAAAGTTTGTACAGAGAAGACTCTCGCGCGGACGTGCGAGTGGTATGGGAAGCAAAAGCTTCGGTAGCCTTGTGTACCAGGCAAAACGGTTCGAGCACTTGTGCCTACACGCGTATGCGGTAGGCGCACGGGGCTGTATGGTATTCTTTCTTCTTTTTTCGTTTGACGTGTTTATCTATCATACATGTCAGGAGGGAAAAAAAACGTTTCGAGCGTAGATTCATCTATCCGAAATCTTGCCACGACGAATAACGACACAGGGCCTCGTCTGGCTGCCTTTTTTTACCGCTAATTACATTTTCATTGATTTTATTTATTTTGGGCTTCTGCTATGGTGAACGGATAGTTGACGCCCACTGCCACGGTGTTGCCGTTACGGCAGTAGGCAGGCACGCACAGGGCAAAATTCAGGGTGCTTGCGACAAATGCCCGTAGAGAGATAGTGCGATAAAAATAAGTGGGGTTCATTCGCAGATCGGTATGTGGAAAGGGTTGGGCTTAAGAGGTCCGCTGGACATTGATGTTTTATAAATATGTTGATTGTGTTGTTTTATAGTATAGGGTCTTGATTTTTATTTTCCACGGGCAGAAAGAAATCTCAAATTGAGCGCATTGGGCCCATTGGAATTTATCCTCTTGATTTTTGACACGTTTATCTATTTGTTAATAACAAATTATCGAAGTGTTTTTTTTTCTTCGAAAATCGAACTTGGTTCTATAGCTTGCCATTACCGTGCTTTCTTAAATTAAAAAAAAAAATTATCCGGTCTAGGGACAGTATTATTATTGTACTAAAAGTACATTTTGTATTTTTCATTTTAGATCAGCCTAGTGGCCAGAATCACCAACAGTGATTGGTCGTCCCGGCAACGGTGGCACTTTGTTTAAATAATAATAACTCGATGGTTTATCGATTTTTGTCAATTTAAAACACACTCAAACTTGGCAAGACTATGTATTAGTCGTGCGTAAAATGCCGATCTAATCATCCCTATTCTCTCATATAAAAAAAATGTTGTTATCAACCTGTTTTTTGGGCCTCGAGCTTCGGAGTTGTAAGAGTCGAAAAAATCACTTTTTTCAAAACCAATACATTTTTGACGGTATATCATCTTATAAATATCCCCTGAAAAAATCAACGTGGTCGGATGAAAATTGACAGATTTATAGGTTGTTATGTTGACGCCTTTTCAAAGTCTTTCTCAAATTTTTAGGGCGCTTTTTAGATATTAAGATTATATATATATATATATATATATATATATATATATATATATATAAAGCAAAGTCCTGACTGCCTGACCCATCATCGCCCAGCCTCAACCGCTCAATGAAGAAACGTGAAATTTGGAGGGAATGTTGATTTTATTATGTAGGCAAAATTTAAGGGATTTCTGGCAAATTGTGTATTGTTTTTTTTTTAATCTAGTCGGATTCAGGTGAAATTTGGTATTCATGCTTCTTGATGCAATTAATAAAACACGTGTTTCAGCCTTTTTACAAATTCAACCCCTAAGAGGAGAAAGGGGGTGGTAAATTTTGTAAGGAAAATAAAA
>OX632366.1:10415981-10458313 GCA_951751655.1 Ophion costatus | reverse complement strand
AAAGACGGTGAAGGGGAGATGAACTGATGCTGCCGGAAACCACTAGCTCTGGAGGTCTTGCAAAGTCTCCTCCGCATAGATTCATGCCTCCAGCTCTTCTTCTCTCTCTCTTTCTCTCTCTCTCTCTCTTTCTCTCTCTCTCTCTCCCTCTCTCTTTTTCTCTCTCTCTCTCTCTCTCTCTCTCTCTCTCTCTCTCGTCTCTTGAAAAGGTATTACCGTCATAATAATAACAGGAACTTCGTGAGCACGAAATAGCGACCGTACCGTTATCTTCAAAAGTATTCGTTACACACCGAATCGTCAAATTCGAAACATAGTTTTGATTTTACCGATTCGCTTTACATTCGTTTCAAATCTTCCGTCACATGTGCGGATCTTTGCGATCCCATCGTTTTTTTTCGTCTTACCTCCCACTTGCTGTTTCCGGTCCCTTCGGTATTTCTTGTTCCTTGGAGAACTATCTGCCCCGCCGCCCCCGGCTACTCGCTTCCCGATACACTCAATTCTCAAAGATTCCATCGGTTTTCCCGCAAGTCAGCGTACCCCCTTAAGAACTTGTTCAGCATGGTTTGGATGGCGAGAGATGGGATCATCTCACCGCATCTCGTCGCAATGGTCCTCCACGACTGCGCTGTATCGGGTGTAATGTAAGAGGAGCCCGGCAATAGCGGTTTCCCCTCCGCGGCCGACAGTGATTTCCTTCGCAGGCAAAAAGTTCGCGAAACTTGGCAAAAAATTAATATCCTGCTCTCTTCGTTGCGTTACGACTGGAGGAGCGAGCGGAAGCAAAAAAAACCACCTAGAATTCCACAGCTACCGGACTACAGTTTTTTGTCGCTCCCTCGCGGTACTCGAGTTCATAGAAGATCGTACATATGGCTGGAGCGATCTATACGTCGTCGTGGCAGTTTCCGGATCAGGTAGAACCCCTCTGATCAGGGGCTATTAATATGTACTTGGATTCGGGCTGGGAAGACGCGTTGGATGGTAACTACGCATGCTTTGGGCTGGTCGTTACGAAACGTTAATACGAACAACATGCTTTCTGAGAAAAAAACAGAAAATCGAGTCAGCCAATGATTAACGGGTCTCCATAAGTTTGGGGTCCGACAAAAAGAGCTCTACTTTGAATATTTCCGGTAATTATGCAGTATGAGGACTTTTCCGAAAAACGACGGGAAATTTGGGTTTTCACCATGATGTTTATTCCATTATAGTAAGTGATATTCCGTCGGGGGAGGCTGACATTTCCCATTAAGGGGAGATTGTCTTTTTTTTTCACAAAATTTACCGCTTTTTGGGAATTTTTTTGTGAAGAAAGTATACAACGGAAAACTTGTGAAACTTGGCATACAGTTTTATTGATCTGTTTACTACATACAAAAAAATTTTTAAACAATTTCATCAAAAAATCCGCCTCTCACCCCCCTCGACGCGCGATGGTCCTTTTTTGATGGTGTGCACGATTACAGCCTTCACGTTCATCCTGCAACAAAAACCCAAAAAGCATTTTACTTTAGACACATATAGCTATCGTTTGATGAAGCAAAAAAGCAATACGTTTAATAGTTTTTTATTTATAACAAAAAATCGATCAATTTTTTTCGAAAAATCGATACTTCAAGTTCAAAACGTCACCAAATCGTCAATTTTTTTTCCCTTCATCGAACGATAGCTATATGTGTCTAAAGTAAAATGCTTTTTGGGTTTTTGTTGCAGGATGAACGTGAAGGCTGTAATCGTGCACACCATCAAAAAAGGACCATCGCGCGTCGAGGGGAGTGGGAGGCGGATTTTTTGATGAAATTGTTTAAAAAATTTTTTGTATGTAGTAAACAGATCAATAAAACTATATGCCAAGTTTCACAAGTTTTCCGTTGTATACTTTCTTCACAAAAAAATTCCCAAAAAGCGGTAAATGTTGCGAAAAAAAAAGACGATCCCCCCTTAATTCCATATGTTATGGGGTATTGAAGTTTCCAGAAACAGGTAATATTTCGACGCCTCGCTGAACAGCTACGTAGTTTCCTTATAGATAGTGTATTATGAAGGTAACAATGTATATATTTTGGAACGATGAGATATGTTTTGATTTCGTGATCGTGAAATATGTTTTGATTTCGTGAATTTTTCCTCACGCGTCAATATCCAGACCATGGTGATCGATTTCACATGATTTTCGAAGTCATCAGAGCCACGAAGGAAGAATAGAAATTTCGACACTTTTCGACATCAATCTTTTTCAAGATTTTCATCGGCCCTTATTAGGGCCGCAAGAATTCCCAACGTAGTACAATTGTATAATACTTCATACTCCCCAATATAGGCGTCGAAATATTTGAATATTGCCTACTTTATCACGTGGTTCCGCGAACTTCAAAACCCCATAACTTATAGAATTAATAGAAAAGGTCAGCCACCCCCGACGGAATATCACTCATTATAGTGGAATAAACAAGTTCACGGTGAAAAAAAATGTTCCCGTCGTTTTTCGTAAAAGTCCTCGTACTGCATAATTACCATATTTTCGTCCGATGAGAGTAATGGAATCACGAGACGAGTGTTTCACCTATGCCTTGAGCAACGTGTGGACAGCATCAATTAATTTTTCGGATTCGTTTGGGTTCGTTCGTTGTCCGAAGACATCAAGGACGCAAGACCCATCACAAGCCACGCATCAGATCAGCTCGATCGCGCCCTGCATTAGCTTCGTCGTCCATGCGGCCACCGTACAGATTGCATCCAATGGCCGGGTCTGTGTCACTTGTCGGTACACCAGCACGCACGGCAGCGAGTATGTGCTACGGTCAGTCATAATTCTCCCGCGTCAATCACGGCTCGTTCAATTGTAAAAGGCAGAGGGGGGGCGCCGGTGGTAGAAAAAAGAGACACACAGAGATTCCAGCATTTCACGCTGAAGACGCGAACTAGCTCGTAATGCGCTAAACGTATGCCGGGTGGGTCGTCCCGTTCCAAGTATTACAAGAGCGGTCTGCACGTGATTCGAATTCGTAGTTGGGTTTGATACGTTCACCATCCACATGAATCTATCCATACGTACACATACGTTCGTAGCCTGTTGGATGTGTCCACACACATGCACACAGACGACTGCAACAATCAGCTACCTATAAGGTTTCTCGAGCCCTCTCCCTGACGACAACCACTGCCGCAAATGACTGCGGTGGAGATCCGATTCCCTCGCGTCATTCACCTCCGCACTGATACCATCGAGACCTGCCCCCTGCCCGCCCGCCGTATGCTTTAGCTTCTTCCTGAGATTATTCTCAGGCACGTCAGGTACCTCTGTCCCCCGATGTCTTCTGGGTGTGGCGCGCGACTTTGTTAAACGCTGTGAACGACCTCCATCCGACCTCAACACATCCGCCAACCGGACAACGAAACTCGAAGGCGGATCGCGGTCTCAGGCCGCGACGTTTCGTACAGGCGTGTATCGTCGGAAGGTTCGAGCTCCCGATAAACAAACGTCTCGATTGGACGATCGTTCGAAACGCCGAAGAGCGACGGCTCGAAGCGACTGGAGGTTGGGAAACGTCTGATCAATTCGGGTGGACTAATGTGGCAACTTCCAGCTTCTTCGCTAGATGTGTGAGCTCAAGGAATGTCGGGGATGCACCGACTCGTCAAAACAATGGGGTTGGGATGGGATCGGTATAATCGTCTATCAGTATTGGATGATCATTCATGAGGATTGAATGATCATTCATGAGGATTCGATGATCATCCACGAGGATTGGATGATCATGTATGAGGATTGGATGAGCGTTCATGAGGATTGGATGATCATTCGTGAGGATTGAATGATCATTCATGAGGATTCGATGATCATCCATGAGGATTGGATGATCATCTATAAGGATTGGATGAGCGTTCATGAGGATTGGATGATCATCCATAAGAATCAGTATGAGCATCCATGGGGATTGGAATGATCATCTATGAGGATCACAATGCTGATCCATGATGACACAATTGGCAACTTCAGGAAAATGGCGAAACGCGAATTCCAGATAGAACATATTGCAAAAATAGGCCACTCAGCGAAACTATAAAAAGGGCGGGGCAGAATGGATGACAATGGTCGATGTGTTCATCACATTTGCGCCTCCAGTCACGAAGCGAGGTGTCGCATGAACATAATAACAATGTCATGTAAAAGCTCTCGCATACGGTACACCGGGCAATTGAACGATACACGCGTTGTTGTGCATTTGCTTGTCGGCACGTACAGTCCAGGTTCTCACACAACAGCCATCCGGGATGATTGTCCGTTGCGCGTATGCGTATTTGAACTCTTCGCTGGTGACGCGGCTCATCGGCGGGGGGGGGGGGGGGGGGGGTTGGTTATTATTTATTGACTAGTTTCAGGCGGCCCTTACGTGACGAAAATACTTCGTCAGCAACGTGTGCGCGGTTAACATGTAATTATGAAGTAACTGCGGTTATAAGTAATCCCTCGTCGAAAACGGAATGCTAATTCCATCATGTTGGAATCTGTTGGATCTCTTTCAACGAACGAATCTGATGCCTTTGGATCTTGGAGTTTTGGCATGCGGACACTAAGTTTCCAATGAATATGAAGATCCAAATTTTGAGATAGTCCTGCCTCGTCGAAGGCGTTCCAAAAGGCCGCTGGATGTGTAGCAAACCCAAACGACCTCGAAGTATTTTTATTTCACCGTGACGGATGATCCGTTCACAAATGATTAACGGAACATTGATTCAGTATTTTCTTCGTTGATCGTACGATCCGTTACCTTTTTGCCTCGAATCCTGATATGCGCAGGTGATGAAGTTGATCACATTCCCGGTGTA
The DNA here is from genome assembly GCA_951751655.1 of Ophion costatus. Classification (NCBI taxonomy): domain Eukaryota; kingdom Metazoa; phylum Arthropoda; class Insecta; order Hymenoptera; family Ichneumonidae; genus Ophion; species Ophion costatus. Next base: position 10,453,477 of record OX632366.1, on the reverse strand, counting down.
CACGGTACCTGATTTAATATTGCGTGGTAGCGAGACTCTCGGGCCAAGCAAACGCACCCAGTCGATGTCTTCTTCACCGTCCACCACGTATCCGCTTTCTTCCTTCCCCCCCCGCGAGTCTTTGCGAATTGGCCGTCTCGGCGATGGGTGGCGTGCATGATGATCATCGGCAAATATCGCCGTCATCGCATAGCCTCGGCTCAACGTGATGTAAGCGACGGCTTGTTGCGAGCCCTCTCCGGCTCTCCTTCTGAGGATGATTTTGCGAGGCGGGACGCGTATCGCCGGGCACATAAATTTCGCCGAAAAAACGAGGACGACGAGCCGGAAATGGCGTGCGCGGGGGCTCGATAGCGATCGAAACTTCTGATAAATGGCCAATCGAGACGTAAAAACCCACGAAGACGAAGAGGAATACCAGGGGGAGAGGATACGATGGCAATAACAATGAGATGACAACGAGCGAGATCGCATCAATGTTGGAACATCAAATCGGGACGAAAATCGTCCGACGCGCTAACAACAGTAAACACGAATGATGTACAACGGCCGATCGAAAAGCTAGACGTTAAACAGCTTGATCAAGAAAAACCCTAACGAACGGGAAGATGACTACAACGACAGCAGACTCAAATACTTGACAATGGTAGAGTCGATCGCGAAGATGCCAGGCACTTTCATCGATCCCTCACAAGATTGGTCCTTGTCCCGGTTCTTTGTTTCGCGAGAGCCAACGATAAAGTCATTCTCGTCTCGATCGTGCACAGCGCACGTATACCATGAGGAGTGCACAGCCGGGTAGAGAGAAAGCGAGAATGATCGGGCGAACAACACGGAGGAGCGTCGACGGTGAGGTTCTCTTAGGATGGTGAGCGGGCGACTATTGCGTCAAAGGTAATTGCAAAAGGCAGTCTCAGCGAAGAACTTACAGTAGTTCCGTGCGCGCACGGTAACGGAGCTTCGGTCTACCTCGTACTACGCTCTACTCACTGGAGCTCTGTGAACATGCCGTGTAGCTTTGACGTACACGTGTACGTGCACATCGCACACGCGTATATGTTGGAGGTGCAGAGCAGCAAGAGGGCAGCCTCAGGGCCGTTATGGATTTTGAGACACAGACGGGAGAAGAAGAAGAAGAAGAAGAAGAAGAAGATGATGATGAAGAGAAAAAAGAAGAAGAGGGAGAAAGAGGACTACCGGTCTCTTCGCAAAAGCGCGCCCAGCAGCGATCAGAAGCACCAACGGGAAAGAGAGGGAAGAGGAGGGATCCTCGTATACCGTTATGGCCTAACATGGCAAGAAGTGCGCGAGCCACAGCAGGGGCCAAGCTGGATCGAGCGAAACGTGATGTGCGGGGTTCGTCCGAGTGCCGAAGGGGCCCCACCGTCCTCTGTACACCACACGGACGCATACACACGCACGCGTTTGTGTATGTGCATCACCATTACGTGTATATGCATGACTACTACCTTTGGCCGATATGCCAGAGCTGGCAATTAAAATCGAGGAAATTGGTCGTGTCGCAAACGCTCGGGCCGTTTGGCCCTCGGGGGCCTCCCGGTCACACGGAAGTCGAAGCAGCGAGTCCACGGGGCCCCCGGTCGCCTAGAGCGGGGGTATGTACCAACTCGTATATACACCTATACGAAAGCGGCTTCGAGCATTACGTATCGACAGTCCAACCTCCCATAAGTCGAGGAAGCGTGATCTTGTGAAAGTGGTAGGATCCTGGTTGCGTCATAATCTCCCAGCGGGAACCGAACGGTCACGTTGTAACTAGGATACCACGGCCAAGCTGCTGTTCTCCATCCTATTGATTGCGTTGGGCTTGGGGAGGAAGCGAGCTTGGAACACATCGCCAAGTTCAGTTTCCAACACATGGAGCGATCCCCAGCCTGGGCGACGAAGTGTTCTCCGAGCAGGGTGGGAAACGTTGTCCGGATTTGGGGAAAGCAAAAGATTGCGGTGCCAATACGGTCGATGATGAACCAACCAACCGCCAAGTTCGATGCAGTTCGGCGCTACCGTTCCAACGTTGCTGCGGACTTCCCAACATATGCATCAATACCCAGCCTCGGCGATGAAGTGTTTCCCAACTATAGTGAGGGATGCCGTCCAGCTTTTTGGAAACCGAAGCATTGCGGTGTCAGTTGGATTGATGATGGCCAATCGCCAAGTTCCCTGCACATGCGGCAATTACCATTCTGGGCAATGGAGTGTTCTCCAACCAGGCTAGGTCGTCCAGCTTTTGGGCAAGCGAAAGACTGCCGCGTCAATGTGATCGGTGATGAGCCAACCAATCGCCAAGTTCGATCCAGTTCCCTGCTGCCATGTCAACGTTGCTCTACAGTTTGGAATATCCTGAACAAGTCCTCCCGATGGCGACTGCATCGCATTTATGCGGGATTCGACTGTACGTACGAATGTGAGCACTCACATTCTGGTAGCGGAGTATGGATACCGGGTATACATTAGTCGCCTTCGCGTATATACCGGTGATGCCGCGTTGAATGCGATGGAGCGCACCTTCTTTCGCCTTCCGTAAAGGTTATGTCGTAGGCGGTACATGTATATAGCATAAAGCATAATAATCCGCGGAACGGACGTTCCGCAGTCTCTGAGCTATTCAGCTTTCGGCTCCACGATATACATACGTAATTCGTTAAGGAGCCGGCGCGGGGACGAACACGACAGTTTCCTCTATGACACAACAGAATCCTCATCTCGAGTCAACGAGGATCGCGAAACCGGAAACTCGTATATTACGCTTCCCATTTTATTTTCCTTACCGCGGAATTGCGACATCTCATTACGGTTATCATGAAAATGGTAGCACGAAAGAGGACACCTGTCGACTTTGAGGGACAAAAAACATCCATGCGAACCACAAAAGTACAAAAGGACTTGCGTCATAGGAGATGAACAACTAGACGTGGTAGTGATTGAAGTGGCTATTAACGCTGGAAATTTCATTTCTCACGATCAGTATCCAATTAATTAGACGTACTTTTGGGAATATCACGAATGTGAATGTCACCGGGAGAGGTACTTCGTTCGGTCGCGGATAGCGGGTATTAATCGAAATCGGCTCGTGGTGTCTCGCAACGGGATCCTCTTTCACGGCGCCCAGATTGAATAAGCCCCGGAGTTCACGCCCCCGACTTACTCTCTCGCAATGCACACGGGCTTCGTGCCAAGCGGTATAGGTAAAAGCTGTTAGTGGTATGTCGGCCGCCGTGTGACCTATGAAGGGTACACACAGAGCGCTGCCGGTGAGCTACGTATATCTCGCGTGAATCCTTATTCTCAATTGCACCGGGGAGAGAAGATGTAAATGGGAAAGGGATTACGTAAGCGAGCGATCGTGCGCGGCTTGCGTATACGTCGTGTACGCCGATACGGCATTAAAACGCGTTTCTGTATGCGATGGAAACATGTGGGAAAAGGCACGGGTGAAATAACGTATGCCAGCCTCGGATAGGAGGCTTGCTGGATATCATACCGAATCAATTTTTGCGCTTCCTCATCGGGCGACCATTTTTTCTTTCATGATTTTCTACTTTTGCGAAACTTGGACGGGTACATGTTCTCTCTTAATGCGAAAGTTGGGCTCATCGGGCATGGTGTCGGTTGCAGAATGAAACCTAAATCCGTATTAATACAATTCCCATGGTACTCGCACAGGAATCGCCACATACGTCACAAGACATTTTAGGGACATTCGTAAATGATGGGACTGGTGCGAAATGACAACATCCCTTGGTGACGTTTTTCTGTAGGATGGTAGTATCCCCTGCGTATTGATGACATCTATCTTTAGATTGATAGCAGCTTCGACAGACTGGCAACAACCTATGCAGATTGCTAACATCCCTTGTAGTTTGGTAACATCATGTGCAGATTGCGGTAACATGTTCTGCAGATTGGTGATGTCTCTGCAGGCCGGCAGCATTCTCTGCACATCAATGACATTTGTATTTGGATTGATAACATCCCTATGCAGCTTGGTGACATCCCTATGCAGATTGGAGACATCTTTCCGTAGGCTGGTAGCATCTTCTGCACATTGATGATATATCTGGCAGGCTGGCAACATCCTCTGTAGATTGCTAACATCCCCTGTAGTTTGGTGACGTCCTGTGCAGATCGGTAACATGTCCTGCCGATTGGTGCTGTCTCTCTGCAGGCTGGAAGCATCCTCTGCACATTGATGATATCTCTATTTAGATTCCTAACATCCCTATGCAGCTTGGTGGCGTCCCTATGCAGATTGCCGGTGTCTCTCTGTAGACCGGCGGTATCCCCCGCACTTTGATGATATCTCTATTTACATGGACAGCATCTCGTACAGATTGGTAACATCCTCTGCAGATTGGTAATATGTCTTGCAGACTGAAAACGTTCCTATGCAGATGGGTGACATCCCCTGCAGGTTGGTGACATTGCTTCCCGGTTGGTGATATCCTTATGCAGATTGACATCTACAGACACCGGCTTGATTCCGATACCACCCGCTGTCGGGGGAATCGATTGCGCATTACTCTTTCCGACCTTTGCGGGGGCCGTCGTGAAATCACGAAAACAAGTACAGGCATACGCACCTTGCGCGTATGCTGCTGAGGCAAGCCACTCACGCGTCCACGTATCCCTGGGGTACAAGCACCGTACAACAAGCGAGCCAGCACCGAGTTGAATACTGATCGGTCATCGAACGATGCCAGGCCACGCGAACTGTTGCTCATCCGCAATGATGGCAGCGACCTGCCACCGCTATTCTCTCTCTCTCTCTCTCTCTCTCTCTCACACACATACACACACACACTCTCTACCAAAACAATCGAATTTCGTTGCATTTTCAAATATGACGAAACACGCAACTTGGCAAAGCTCCTCCACGACTGTGATCGACGATGATCATGATCACCATAGGAATGATTCAACGCCAATTTGTCCATTGTGTAACTTCTTGCTTTCCATCAACACCGTGCATCCAACATCGGTCGGACGTTTTTACGAAAATTGGCATTGCCCGACGAAGCGAACGTTTCTTCAGTTACGACTTTGCACACGGCAATGCCCGCATGATCATCATCATATCTGCGCAGAGTCATCGCTGTCTAGAACCTAAGACCGCGTGTGCAGCGACGATGAAAGAAGCACACAGGAAGGCGGAGTGTAACGGGCCCCCCAGGGTATTATCCTAATTCTCACGGTATGCCCGTGCGAGCGAATTCCTTCCTGGTCTTTCCCCTGTCTATTGGGTGTAAAATAATGCGTTATGGCTAAAAAGTCGCGTTCTATCGCGACGATTATTACGAGAGAATGCTCGTAAAGTATCGTACCGATATGTGGCTGCAAGAGAAGGGCAACGAGCGCTGCCTGGGGGGAACATCGGGAATTTGCTCCTTCGTGATTACCGTCCGATCCTTTCGTATCTCCTTTTATATGTCCAGGATGTGTATAATTAATTATAACGAAGGAAAAAAAAAGCAAGAACCAGGACGGACACTTGGAATTGAAGAGCTCGGGATTCCTCGTGCACGTATGGGAAAAGGATGCTTTGAATCCGTTACTCCTTTGCAACGTTGGCCACCACTACAACTGGCTGTTTCGGGGACTGTTCTTAAAGTTTTCCATTTCAACCAAGTCGTTAATTTTGGCGACAGATCGGTCCTTGAAACGACGTTCATATGTCTACGTTTATCCATATGCGATTTTGAAGACATTGGCATTTAGATAATGTTGAGTATGGGGACAATTCGCTACTATGAGGGCGGTCCGCGAAATCGAATGGGTTCAAAATCACTTTTCACTTTATATATGTGTCCTCCGTGTGTCTGTGTGAGCATCCATTTCGATTCCTCTCGGGTATACAACGACCCGGAAGAAGATATTTATGAGGAAAGTCATTCCGGAGTGCTCTCCATGGGCGTCCGCGCGCTGCAATTTATGGTAAAAGGTATATAGAGAGCCCCGCTGCACGGGAGAAAAGGAACCCCTCTCGTCCCCCGTAATATCGTTCGCTTTGGCCCGCGCAAGATCGAGAGTTGCGACGCTGCGGGATTCGCGGGAGATGCGGGCCATTGGATGAGCGACGCTCCGCTGCGGTCGCGAATCTCAACTCGAATGCTTATGCACCCGCGTGGCAGTGAACGCATACGATCGATTACTATGTCATCGCGTACATTTCCGTATGTATCGATCGTCGTGTCTCTGCAGAGAACGCCGGATAATCGATCCGCGAAGAATGCGTCTAGCAATCGGACTTCCGGTCCAGACTTCTAGGCTGGAGCCATTTTTTATTCGACTGGTTACACCCAGCTTGTCGCCGGAAAAAAGCGGACTTGGTGATTTTTTTTGGGGAAAGTAGGGATGAAGTTCCGAAAAGCCCATACCTCTGATTAATTTGGAATTTCGTGTACCTGTGTATTTTGACTCGCTGATCACGAATATCATACTGAAAACACCCGCAAATTTGATTTTCAAGGTCAACACTCACGAAAACCAATTTTTTTACAGTTTTTCGGTTTTATTTTAGTAAATATTCATTTTAGAGAAAAATCTTCCCGGAAAAAGTTGTAGCCTATGAAAATATTGATCTTTTGTGTTTCATACAATTTTTGTCTAGAACCATTCCATTTCGAGAAAAATTTGATGATGGTCCAATAAATGAAACGTATGAAAAAAATCATCCGGTCGTACGATAGAAAATGTTATAAACTAGGCTCTGTCCCAATTTTAAGTTAATTGGACGAATACATTTTGAGATACTTACGAAAATAGCGCGCCGTGAAAAAGGTCGATCCAGGCAAAAAAAACTTCAATCGTGTGTTGTTAACAAATAAATAAACATATGAAAAAAATCTTCCGGTTGTACGATGGAAAATGTTATAAACTAGGCCCCGTCCGAAGTTTAAGTGAATCGGACGAATACATTTTGAGGTACAACCTATACCGTTTCATAAATCATAATTTCTGAAAAAACGCAAAATAAGCAAAGGGCAAATATTGGCGGGGCGGTTCGCCATCCGACCCTTTACAAAAATCGCCATAACTCGGTCAAGTTTTGGAATTTCTACGATATCCTTGTTGCAAACTAAAGTTAAGACGCTACAAAACTCTCGGTAACAAAAACATCGTATTTTCGGAACTTCAATATTATGAGGACCCCTCGAGTCTCCCCGTATATGCCCATATTACATAAGATCCACTTATTTGCTCGATCCGCGTGATTCACGTGAATACATTTTAAGGGGCTTTCTCAGAATGGCCGGATGTGCTGATAGCCAACATTATATAGATATGAAGGATTCAAATATCCTTTCCCCATAGAAATTATATAAAATAAAAAATAATAATAAAACAAACAAACAAAAAACAATTTAAAAATAATTGAAAAATAATATGAAGTTTGTCAATTGAAAAATTAACATATAACATAACTTTTTTTTACTAAAGAATTAAAAAATAACGTCTATTTGTTTTCGATTAAAAAATTACAAAACAACAAAAAATATACATAGATAGAAATGTGTGTGGGTAGGTGCACGTATTATCTGGCTTGTCAGGCGTGGAAGATCAAGTCGCGTAACGAACGATTGCCGATCTTTTCGATGACGATTTCATTCTTCCGTTCGGAACGAGTTTTGACGTTAGCTCGTATTATAAAATCGTCGAGTTCCTACGAAATCTGAAAGTAACGCGATATATATTCAAGCGGCGTTTGTAGCTTCGCGATCGAATGCAGGAGAGACTTTCCTCTTCCACTCTCTCTTTCTCTCTCGCTCGCTGAGTTGAATTAACGCTCGTGGGATATTGCGTACACGAGGGCCGCGCACGGAGTGCCGCGGGTCTTTCCGTTTCTCGCGGTTTATATTCTCCATTACGTAATACGCTTGAGGAAACTGGGCGCAGTTGAACCGATCTGTTCTTCTCGCGCAATGCTGCAGCAGGTTTATTTAGCAATACTGCAAATTTCACATTGTGCCAATCCGGCATGCATATATATATATATATATATATCAAAGTGATGCAAAAAATGAATATACATAAAAAAAGCTTGAGCAAAGTGAGCACTGCAATTGAATTTTAAGGAATTTCGGGACAGTTGACGATACGTTACCATTCCATTAATATTTATACGGTAAATTCCTCGTTATATACTGAATGCACCTTGAACATGGTTTATTGATCGTCTGCACAGTTTCTATCAAACAAACACACACACACATATATATTAGGGGTACAAGTAAGTTTCAAAGGATTTACAAGAGAGGGCGTTGCCAGTATCGAATCGCATCGGACCGTAACCTAACCATTTTCATGTTAAACCGTCATCATTAGGATTTAGTTTTCAGTACGTCTCATTCTGTCGAAGTGTAAACATAATTTTTTTGTATCCCAACTTACTTAGGGTGTCCTGATATGAATGGATAATCCGGCAGCGGTCGATAGATCAGATCATGTCCTACTAAATGTTGACATTTCAGTTTAGTTAAGGGGTTACCCCCACTTGCGATTTTGAAAAAATCGATTTTTTTTATTTCATTTTTTTGAAGTATAAGTATCTGAGAATATGTCCTGAAAATTTTACGTCGATCCGAACAAAATTGACTGAGATATGAGCGTTGAAAGAGAAGAATCCGTGAATTGAAGAACTGAAATTGAAACTTTAACGCGGTTTTCTCAAAATGGCATTTCTGAAGTCGGTGACCAAGATTACTCGAACACTAATGAACCGATCTTCTTGACATTTTTCAGGCTTATTTAATACATAAAAATGTAGTCTTTAAGCGTTCGATTTTTTTTTTCGAAAAAAATGGCCGTTTTATAGCCAAAAAACGGCCGTTTTTTTTCGTTAAAATCGAACCATTAACTTTGACTGTCCGCCATTTTGTGAAAAATGAATATTTTTTAAAATCCTTCGATTAAAGACTAGGTTATACTTATATTTGACTAAATCCATCCGCATTTTTTTCTTCAGATGATCCACTTCGCCGCAATGTTGGTCACCGCAAACCGTGTATATAAAAACATTATTTCATTGACGGCCATTTGCCACTAAACAATGTAATATTTTTCAATAAAAAAATTACTGAAAGTTCTTCAAGATGTGTTCTTTAAGATGGTATATTGATCGATTAAAAAAGTTTTGTAGTTTTCTTTAAAAAAATTCATGAAAAAGGCCTTTTTTTTGCGCTACAAGTGGGGGTAACGCGTTAAAGTCCTACGGTTTTCGAGATAAAAATTATCTGCTTTTGGTTTTTCACATGCTGTTTCGACAAATGATAACTTTTTTTGATCCGGTTTAAAAAAAAAAAATACTCTTGCTTATTTGTTTTACCTAGAAAAGTCTTCTTTTTAACCTTAAATGTTAAGGAAACTTTATGAAAAAAGATTTTGCGCAGAATTTTCATACAAACCAATTCGAACATCTGACTTTGATAGCCTGCGGTGAAAAAAATGTACTACGCATGTAGTGCCAATTACTTGAAAGGGTTGCTTAGTTATTGTCGAAACACATTATTTGTATAAATGGCATGCGAAAAACCAAAAGCAGATGGTTTGAAAAAAAAAAATAACACAAAGCCCAAAACCTCGAAAACCGTGGTACTTTTACCAAGCTGAAATTCCAGCATATAGTGGGACATGATCTGACCTATCGACAGTTGCAGGATTATCCGTTCATAACAGGACACTCTGTATAAATATGTGTGTCAAACCCTGTCCCTTGTCTTCCTGAAGGATTCTCCTCAACCGGGTTCAATTTGACATTCAGCCGCTGCGCGGAAGCAATTTGGCAGCTTTTTTTCGCCGGCTCGTGCTAGTTTTTTCCAAAACGAAACGGAGGTCATTACATACGGCGCTCCCGGAAGAACACGATTCTCGCGCGCAGCATCTCGTGCGCGAGTTTTGCATCGTCATTGCTGCAAACGCAGCCGCATGTATCGCAGCCGCGATGCCCGCGTCCGCGGCAAAGGCATACGCGCCTTTCTCACCTCCTCGCTGCTGCGAACTCTCTGGGTGTGCCCTCAGGCGGACCGATTAAATCTTTCGAGGAGCGGAGATATAATAAACGCGCCGCATGCGAGAAAATGCGCGATTTGTCAGGACCGCGCTCTTCCGCTCTTTACCACTAGCGGTTCCATGCGCCAGCGAACGAACCGTAAATCCGTAAATGAACATAAACGTGTTTACGCATACACAAACACCGACCCACATACATACAGTTGCGTGGAAAAGTTTTTGGCCATCGTATTTTTCCGGCATACTGCCATTGAAGTACGACTACTATTCATGTCATAGGGCTCTTAAAAAATTGAAAAGATTAAGGGGGGATTGTCTTTTTTTTTCGCAAAATTTACCGCTTTTTGGGAATTTTTTTGTGAAGAAAGTATACAACGGAAAACTTGTGAAACTTGGCATATAGTTTTATTGATGTGTTTACTACATACAAAAAATTTTTTAAACAATTTCATCGAAAAATCCGCCTCCCACCCCCCTCGACGCGCGATGGTCCTTTTTTGATGGTGTGCACGATTACAGCCTTCACGTTCATCCTGCAACAAAAACCCAAAAAGCATTTTACTTTAGACACATATAGCTATCGTTCGATGAAGGGAAAAAAAAATTGACGATTTGGTGACGTTTTGAACTTGAAGTATCGATTTTTCGAAAAAAATTGATCGATTTTTTGTTATAAATAAAAAACTATTAAACGTATTGCTTTTTTGCTTCATCAAACGATAGCTATATGTGTCTAAAGTAAAATGCTTTTTGGGTTTTTGTTGCAGGATGAACGTGAAGGCTGTAATCGTGCACACCATCAAAAAAGGACCATCGCGCGTCGAGGGGGGTGGGAGGCGGATTTTTTGATGAAATTGTTTAAAAATTTTTTTGTATGTAGTAAACAGATCAATAAAACTATATGCCAAGTTTCACAAGTTTTCCGTTGTATACTTTCTTCACAAAAAAATTCCCAAAAAGCGGTAAATTTTGCGAAAAGAAGACAATCCCCCCTTAAGGAGGTACGATCACTTCCACGGGGTCAAAAAAGAGTCAACATTTATTTTATCCACAGCTGCTCTGATTGATGTTTACTTATGATGATTATTCGTATTATCGATTGTAGTGTGCCAAATGTTGTGGTAAATGATGAATTTATTGCACGTGAACGAATAAAAACTGAGAAATTAGATTGTCACCGCTACTCGGTAGTAATCTTCGTAATAATAATATTAACATATCTACCATAAAAACGGACTAGAAAGACAAAAAAAAAATCAGCCGGAAACCTATTAAAATAGGCTCGAATAACCTCAGCGGAATTAAGGCGTTACCCCCACTTGTAGCGCAAAAAAGGCCTTTTTCATGAATTTTTTTAAAGAAAACTACAAAACTTTTTTAATCGATCAATATACCATCTTAAAGAACACATCTTGAAGAACTTTCAGTCATTTTTTTATTGAAAAATATTACATTGTTTAGTGGCAAATGGCCGTCAATGAAATAATGTTTTTATATACACGGCTTGCGGTGACCAGCATTGCGGCGAAGTGGATTATCTGAAAAAAAAATGCGGATGGATTTAGTCAAATATAAGTATAAACTAGTCTTTAATCGAAGGATTTTAAAAAATATTCATTTTTCACAAAATGGCGGACAGTCAAAGTTAATGGTTCGATTTTAACGAAAAAAACGGCCGTTTTTTGGCTATAAAACGGCCATGCTTTTCGAAAAAAAAAATCGAACGATTAAAGACTACATTTTTATGTATTAAATAAGCCTGCAAAATTTCAAGAAGATCGGTTCATTAGTGTTCGAGTAATCTTGGTCACCGACTTCAGAAATGCCATTTTGAGAAAAACGCGTTTAATGTTTCAATTTCAGTTCTTCAATTCACGGATTCTTCTTTTTCAACGCTCATATCTCAGTCAATTTTGTTCGGATCGACTTGAAATTTTCAGGACATATTCTCAGATAATTATACTTCAAAAAAATGCATAAAAGAAATCGATTTTTTCAAAATCGCAAGTGGGGGTAACCCCTTAACACGATAGGCAGAATATAATTATACATATTATTGATACGTGATAAATGATAAAACTCCATAAATTTTTGTTGGCATATTTTGTGGCGGCTTCTATTCAAATTAATTTCAAAACAAAGCTGGGTTATGTTCGCCAAACGCATCAGCTGTGACTCGCGACGTTGCTGAGTCTGTGGGTGCTATTTCGTCGTTCTGACCATTTTCAACCCGAAATTGAAACTTTCTTGTAATGTCATGCTTTAACTACACGGCGAAGACTGATTTTCTTACTTTTTACAATATCTATAATATCCAATCTATCGAATTTCAGTTTTCCAACAGGTTTAGCTGGATACGTGGGCAGAAAAACCACGATCATCGCACTTCCGGTTGACCGTCTCCATAAGACGACGTGCTTCGGTAACTCAAAGTGCTCGACTTTGCAGTTTTATTGCGAAAAAACTAAGCGGTCAAAATAGCTCAAATTTTGGCAATAGGCGCATGAAGTATTCGTCAAAATCATATAAAAATTTCAAATCGGAAAGTTGGATTCGTAGTAATGATCGTACCCCCTTAACGAGTTGAGAAACTGAATATTTTATCACTTTACTCAAAAAAATCGAGTGGCTCGAAACTTTGGAATATAAATGATTTTGTGTGTGTCTGTGTGTATTTGCACGCAGTTTTCTTGAAACAATAAACAATTTAATCAAATATTTTTCATATTCGTCAAACATTCTTGGTATTATAATTATTTATTATTCAATAAAAAAACTTATCTGATATAATTATTCGACAATTATTATGAATAAACTTATTAGTTATGAACTTCGTTAGTTGTATAAATAACAAATTTCAAAATAAAAAATTAAGAGTTACAAGTGTGTGAGCATTCTTATGATGATAAGCTTCCTGTATTGGAGTGGGCAACATATTTTCTGGAAGGGGGGGGGGCGGACAAAAAAATGCTTTTGTTCACGATCAAGGTTTTATTCAATTAACACTTCCATCATAGTCGATAATTATGTAAGACACAAAGTATAAAGCTCCCACGTTTATGTTAACATTAAAATCAAATTCTTGCAACTCCTTAATGAATCATCAACTAATTTTTCGTCATTGTTTAATCCACTTACCAATCTTTGAACTTTACTTCCAGTATAGGTACTTAATTGAAGAAGCCTTAGTTTACAATTTTTTTCTGCAAATCGACCACCCACTTGTTATTTAACATTTTTTTGACAATGTTATCCTCTATTTTCAGCAGTAATATATGAGAGAATCGGTCCTGAAGCAGTGTGCTTCTAAGCCACGTTTTTATCCGCCTGGTGGCAGGCAAATTTATCTCACTGCAAGCTTACTGAGAGTACTATTCCTGCTTGTAAAAGTTTATATAAATTGGGGCAGGCCTTTCTAATGTGCTTCCTTAAATTTCCAGCATTTATTTAATCATTTTTAAATGAAAGCGTTTTCCATGATCATCGCTTCAGTTTCTACGGCTGATGTATCAATTATTAAGATTTTTGAATGATTTCTTGTAAAATCCTTTGTATTCTCCATATCCAACTTAAAAAATGCGTCGACTGGATGAGCTCGACGCAGATTCCGTAATCGACGGAAATCGACGACTCACAATTTATTTATATCTATTACTTGGTAGTAAATATTAATTTTTCGGTATCCTTCTGGTTGCGCATCGGCCGGTAAAGTCTTGTTTTTAACCATAAATGTTAAGGAATCTTTATGATCAAGATCTTATACAGAATTTCCGTACGAACCAATTTGATCATCTAACTTTGATAGCCTGCGGTGTAAAAAAAATATACTACGCATATCGTGCCAATTACTGTAAAAAGTTGCTTAGTTATTGTCGATTCGTATCATTTGTAGAAATGGCATGTGAAAAACCAAAAGCAGAACATTGAAAAAAAATAACATAAAGTCAAAAATCTCGAAAACCGTGGAACTTTTACTAAATTAAAATTCCAGCATATAGTAAGTCACGATCTGACCTATCGACAGTTGCAGGATTATTCATTCATAACAGAGCACCCTGTGCGTATATATATATATATATATATATATATATATTCTCACACGGATTCTCACTATGGTATACACTTTTGTAGCGACCGGAAATTGGGTTTTTGTATGTCGTCTCGGGATTCCTCCAAAAAAGTACGCAATTTTTATATTTTTTTTCTCTGTAGTAAGGTCGATGACCGACCCTAAAATTTCACAGATACGATTATTAATATACTTAGTAACGCTAAAAAAAAAATTATGAAAATCCTATGAATTGAAGCCTGTCGATAGGACTCCTTAAGCGGCAGATTTGGAGGACGATAGTTTTAATCGCCCTCCAAATCTGCCGAAAAAATTGAAACGCGACGAGCACATTGAGGTTGACCTGAATGGAGGATCACCCAATGCACTCGATCAAGGGACACCTATGCATCTTGCGGCGGTGAATTGACTTCTGTGAGCCGCAAATAAAAGGAGGCCGCGCCAAGAGGCACAGCCACCCCCCCCCCCCCTCGGTCCTCTCGCCGCCTCTGCAGTTTATGTAAGAAAAGAAAGGAGAAAAAAGAAACGAAAAGAAAAGAGAAGAACACAACGCGTAGCAATAGCAGCAGCAAAGAGCTCACAGGCTTTTGCTCTCCTGAGCGAAGCTGCGTTTATATCCACGTCTTATATATATATGGGACGTAGATTTTGAACCCGCTATATCTATGCCAAGTTGACTATCAGCACTCCCAGCTGGTTTGAGGACGGTCCGCGAAGCCAAATGACTTCAAAAGAACTTTTCCCCATATATATATATATATATATATATATATATATACATATATATATAGCTACTGCGTGTGTATACCTCTATATCCGCTGTGAAATACCAGCGGCAAAAGACGGTGAACCAAAGCGCTTATGCAATGCTGCAGGCGCGCGCGCGCGCATTATTCTCTCGGTTAAATAATATTATGTCACGAGGAAAGCGCGTTAAACTTGTGCAATCGCGTGTACGGTGCAAGTGGCGAGCGGACCGGCTCGACTGCAATCGCAAGACAGACTATACACACGTACGTATATCTGATGTACTCCCACTGTGTCTATATATACATCCGTATGGGTATATATATATATATATATATATATATATATATTAGGGTGGTTTAAAAAAAACAAATTAATTTTTTTTCCGCGGTACTCAACGGAAAATCTTACTGCGTTATGAAAAAGTAATTCATACAAAATTTGAGAGGTCTAAACATTTTTTTAGGTAGTGCTCGAACGACTTTTAATTATTTTTTTTCGATTTTTCGTCAATTTTTTTCTTCATTTGTTTTCTTGCTCAAAAACAACATATTACTCCAAAAAAACACGCATACTTGTTAGACGTTCAGTGATGTAAACACCGTGTTCTTGTTCATCAAGTGGTTGATATAATTTTTACATCCGAATTGCATATATTGATTCTCAATGGGCAAAGACAAATTGTTTATGGTAAAAAAAATATTTAAATAAAAATTGTGTATTGTTATAGAAAAAATTAAATTAAGACTTATATTGGATCACGCATTAACATTTTCTGCACTGAGATAAAAAAAAATTAATACTCTGATAGTCATGAAAAAAAAACATGAAAAAGGCGTTTCAGCACTTACTAAAAAATTGTTTAGAACCCTCAAATTTTGCAAAACTTTCTTTTTCTTAACATACTTCAATTTTCTGTTGAGAAAAAAATCGATTTTTTTTAACCACCCTAATATATATATGCGCACCGCCTTACGCTCCCCCAGGGATATAAATATACAGTGCTCAACTACCTACCTACGGAAGACCGATGAGCGATGCTCGATAAAGGGTCAGCTCGGAGGCGTGGCGGGGGAGGACTGTGCACCCAATTAATTCACTTTCTTGCCATGGTTCGATAATTGCAATGCCGAGTCAAAATTATCAAGATTGATGTCGAAAGACCAATCAGACACAAATTTATTTCATTATCGCTGGATCATTGGGTATGCAGAAGTCTTGTTTAAGTGTTATATTATTCCTGTGATGTGGTTTTACTGATTGTAAAAATACGCTGTATTTATTTTTGAAAATACTTGGAAAGCTATCACACGTCATATTTTGATTTAAAACACATGGCCACATTATAATTATCACCTTGTATGTGTATGGATGTGTATATATTATTATTATTATTCCAGTAGGGCCTTGTTCGACTTTTACTGACCGATTTCCCATACCGACCTTTCCCTACACTTCCCTGACCCTATATATACTCGGTGTCGTGTCATCAATAAATATTCCTGCATCTGTCGATAGGTCAGATCATGTCTTACTATATATCACTACTTCTGGTTTTTTGCACCCCATTTCTACAAATGATACGAATCGACAATAACTAAACAACTTTTTAAAGTAATTGGCACGATATGCGTAGTACATTTGTTTTTACACCGCAGGCTACCAAAGTCAGATGTTCGAATTGGTTTGTATGAAAACTCTGCATAATATCTTTTTTCATCAAATTTCCTTAACATTTAAGGTTGAAAAGAAGAATTTTCTAGATAAAACAAATACCCAAGAGTATTTTTAAAAACGGGGTAAAAAATACTCGTGGGGAAAATCGTGGGTTTTTTGTTACTGAAACTGAAATTGCAGCATATAGTAGGACATGATCTGACCTATCGACAGCTGCAGGATTATCCATTCATAACAGGATACCCTATTATATATATATATATATATATATATATATTTATTTAAACGGGCATATATTAATTGTGTGTGATATATATTTTCTTGCGATTATATATTATTATATTATATTAATTAATATATTAATTGCGATATATATATATATATATATATATATATAGAGATATTTTTCTTCTCTAGAAATCGATGTGGTGGAAAGCGTGAAAAAATTTCGCATCCTCAAAAATTCATCGGTGAATCGTTCGAGTCTTTTTTTGTTAGGCCTGCGACGAAATAAATTTTCATACGATTAATAAAACCGGCCAATAATCCTCGGCGTATCGCCACTTAAGGTTGCTCGTTCCTCCGCCTCCTCTTGGGCGAGTCAGGTCGCCTCGTATTGCGTCACACATCTATATACCCGTTACTCAACAATCTCCATAACGAATTTTCATCTCGTCGCATCGTCCGTTCGGAAGATCTTACGGGAGAAACGGGTATTACATTATAGGTACCTGTAAGCCTGCCAAGATTACGCTGTATATAGTCGTACACATCGACGCGATCGATATGCCACATACGAGAGAGAGAGAGAGAGAGAGAGAGAGAGCTCGATCGTCTCGGTTCCTCGTGCTGAACTTTTATTTACTCGAAATGTCAGCGTGGTGTGCGGCATGAACTTTGCTGTTTCGCACTCGCTTCTCCATAATACCAAACGAATTTCTTTTCCACCTCGTACCGTTAGGTAAAATTTTACACTAGCGTGTCCGATCTGACGTTTCACCCACTTTTTTCCATAGTGTACGAAATCGAATGACGTTTGAGTTTTGCATCGTTCGGACGCAACGAAAATGTTTTTTTTCTTTCTAATTTCCCAAATTTCCTTTGGCAGATTTGACCTACGTAAATCACGCGAACATTTTCCAGGATTATTATTTAGCGATCCTACAAGTTAAATCTGCAAAGTATGATTTTGAATAACGATGAAAGTTGAAAATTGAAAAGGATTTTTATGAGGTTCCAACGATGCAAACGTCAAAACCATGAAATCGAAAAAGGATACGAGCCTGTTGTGAATTTTTCTTTTGGAACATAAATAGTGCTGCTGACGATGTTCAATTTCGAAGACCCCAATTAACCCCAATTGACAAAGAATTAAAGTCTACGAGAGATTATCGATAGTGGATAAATTTACAAATGTTCCGTAAAATTGATCCTAAATTTGGCACTTATGTATTTTTTGTAAATATTTTTCGAGAGCTCTGGAATCGAACGAACGCTGTCTGAAATTTAAAAAATACAATTCCATTCGTTTTTTTTCACCAGAATTCAATGGGCGTCCCGTTTAAGCAAACCCAAACAATTTTTGCAGGATTCAAGCGCCTTGTTTTTTTTTTCAATATTGAAGTCTCCGGTATTTTTTTTTGCGAACGACAGGGCGAATCGACCTGGACAATGCTTGCGAGTGGAAAAACACAAAAGTAACGCGAAGCAGGCTGCGTTACGAGAGAAGAAGAAGTGAGCGATTAAAAAAAAAGAACGATTTCCGGCTCGTCAAAAGTCCTTGTCTCCGGTCTCGCTTCGTACCTCGTTCCCTTACTCACGCCCACGCTCGTATATACGTATACCCACGATTTCGTGATCAGCGAAGCTGATCGTGGATCCCGAAGCACCGGCAGCCGGAGCCCGGGAACGACGCCCGGCGACGACAACCAGTCACCGTGGGGACAACAGCCACCGAGGAAAAACAAAGGAACCTGATTTTAAAAATGAACCGGGTACCTGATGAAAAAATGAAATGGACGTTGGAAGCTGCGGAACATCGATCTTCAGGAATTTTCTCTGCTCTCTCGTTCCTTCTCTATTTCGCGGTTGCTCGGCGCGGCTGACCCAACACCGCCGTTACTACTTATTTTCTCTCGTTTTTATTTCGCTCGTTCTTCGCGCACCGACTCTCTCATTTGGAGGGTAGAGCCACCAAAGAGTAAGCAGTGCATCCAATTTTGTTTTTTCTTGCGTTGGCAATACCACTTAACCTGTAAGTGGCATATGTCATGTCAAGGTGTTGAACAACAACTAGCTTCGTTAAGGTAGTTCTATCGACAGGCTTCGATTCATAGGATTTTCATAATTTTTTGTTGAGCTTAACTAAATATATTAATAATCGTCTCTGTAAAATTGCAGGGTCGGTTATCGACCTTATTACAGAGATAAAAAAATATAAAAATTGCGTATTTTTGTGAACGAATCCCGAGACGCCATACAAAAACCCAATTTCCGGTCGTTACAAAAGTGTATACAATAGTGAGAATCCGTCAGATTCTTAAAAACAATCAGATTTACATACTTAAGGGGTTACCCCCACTTGCGATTGTGAAAAAATCGATTTTTTTTTATTGCATTTTTTTGAAGAATAAGTATCTGAGAATATGTCCTGAAAATTTCAAGTCGATCCGAACGAAATTGACTGAGATATGAGCGTTGAAAGAGAAGAATCCGTCAATTGAAGAACTGAAATTGAAACTTTAAACGCGTTTTTCTCAAAATGGCATTTCTGAAGTCGGTGACCAAGAATACTCGAACACTAATGAACCGATCTTCTTGAAATTTTGCAGGCTTATTTAATACATAAAAATGTAGTCTTTAATCGTTCGATTTTTTTGTTCGAAAAAAATGGCCGTCTTATAGCCAAAAAACGGCCGTTTTTTTTCGTTAAAATCGAACCATTAACTTTGACTGTCCGCCATTTTGTGAAAAATGAATATTTTTTAAAATCCTTCGATTAAAGACTAGTTTATACTTATATTTGACTAAATCCATCCGCATTTTTTTTTCAGATGATCCACTTCGCCGCAATGTTGGTCACCGCAAACCGTGTATATAAAAACATTATTCCATTGACGGCCATTTGCCACTAAACAATGTAATATTTTTCAATAAAAAAATTACTGAAAGTTCTTCTAGATGTGTTCTTTAAGATGGTATATTGATCGATTAAAAAAGTTTTGTAGTTTTCTTTAAAAAAAATCATGAAAAAGGCCTTTTTTGCGCTACAAGTGGGGGTAACGCCTTAACACTTGTAGTAATCCAATGCTCTTAAAAAAAATACGCTTATTGACTTAATTTTCATGGAATATCAAGTTTAATCTGAACTTCCGGTATTGAATTTATTCCCACTTGCTACGATCAAGAGACGTGACAGCAAGGCAACAGCTGACAGTAGTAACCTCATCAACCTCAGTCACCTCATCTTCATTCGAATTTCCACACATATTTCATTTTTAACCGACATATTTCGCCGACACAAATTTTCCACGCTTTTTTACCAGTCGTGGCTCGAATACAATGCTTTACATTTTCCGCACCTGACATTGTTTTGACAGATCGACGTTGAAAACCATGGAGGTTAAATTCGCCTGAATGAGTAAAAAGAGACGGAGATAGAACCAATTTTGCCAAATATCAAACCTAGAAATACTACGCGAATCGTTGGAATAGCTATTTTTCCATTTTGATAATTAAATGCGAACATTCATTAAACAGTTTACAAATGGAAAATTTTAGTTATTACAAATTATTTTTTTTGCATGTGATAAAAATATAAATTGTACAGGTCTCAAATACGATCAGTGGTATGACTAGTGTAAAGCGACAGGACTACCTTAAGGTGTTTATTCCCAATTTTATGACTAATAATAGATTTTCGATGTGTTTGATCTTATTTTTTATCAATCTTAAACACGTTTCGTAAGGTTTGCAATTAATTTGCACCTAACGGATGTTATTATACTTGAAAATTTCGCCGTTTCGCTTGCTTACGAAAATTATAGTGACCATTGACTAAAAACACGTATTCGACCATAGACTAAAAACACGTAACAGTACACCGCTCTCATGCGCACTGTTGCTTCTATGAATGGTTCTCACTGCCTACTCTTTGCAACACAGCACCTTAAGAGTGCGCATGGGACGAGTTCTAAGTTTGAGCCTTTTAAAAATATTTTTCGAGATTGTTGCTTAAGATTTATATTTAAAACGATGTTCCTAAATGACCAAAGCTTAATTCAAATAAGAAGTACAAAGTGTATTATCAACATTGATTTTTCTAGAAATAAAAGTTTATAAAGTGCGTACTCTTTGCTGGTTTTACCCTACGTCAAAGAACTGTCAAAAAAAATAATCGCCTCCTACCCTCGTCAATATTTGGCCTGCAACTGATACTCAAAAAAAAGAATAAAAAACATGGAAAATAAAATTGCTTCGAGTATAGCGGCCATTCCGTAGGAGTGAAGAAAATTTTAAGTGATCCGCCGCACTAAGGTGCTGGCATTTGAGAATTGAGGTGGTTAAAAATCGTATGCGGACATTTTTGCTTGTACACGTAACGTGTATCCTCCGTGAAGTGCACAGGTGCGTACAATTCGAGACTCTCTCACGGCCGTGTCACTTTCTCCAACGTACAGAGGGCGCCTCCTTTCTCTTTTTTCGCCGATTTTCGTTTCTTTTGTAAATGCATATATTTCGGGTGCTTTACAGCCAGGCCTCGATCGCTACTTACGAGACGGTTTAGTCTTATGGTGAAAATCGTTTTTCCGATCGTGAAAAAGTGGCCCAAACAGTCGATAAGCATTTTCGTCTACTTTTACTCCATTCGGGAGCTTATCTGATAGAAAATTTCCCGCCGATTACAAAAATCACAGAGTTTTCGTCGAAAGCTCAAAGTTACGCAGGCTCAACGCGAAAATTGTATTTCCATACGATTCCATACGATTTCCATACGATCAGTTCGATACGAACAGTTTAATATTCGTACTCAATAGATGTGTAATTAATTTCGTGAGTGAATCACTTTTTCATACGAAAAAAAATTGTTACATTCGTACATGATTTTATACCCGTTACTGTGGCCTAAGGCCTTACGAAGTGACATACGAGGAGCTGGTCAAAATAAAATACGCACGTTTTAATTTACTCTGCCGTGTCCATTGCGGACTTTATTTCGTCAAGTTCTACATCTACTTAACAATAGTCATTCTAAGATGTAGATCCACGTAAAAGTCTTCAACGAATTGGCCTGGCGAGACAAAATATGTAGACATATCGCCAGGTCCTTTTTTTCTCGCCGACAAAGCGCGTACTTGTTTTTAAGGGGGGAGATACCTTTGGGCAAGGAAAAAATATGCTGATTTTCATGATTTTTTTTTCTTGTAAAGATTTCTTTACCGTTTTTGAGACCTAGTTTCGTTACTACTTTTGGCTGTTACATGGTACTTTTTTTATTAGCCTTTAAGGGGTTACCCCCACTTGCGATTTTGAAAAAATCGATTTTTTTTATTGCATTTTTTTGAAGTATAAGTATCTGAGAATATGTCCTGAAAATTTCAAGTCGATCCGAACAAAATTGACTGAGATATGAGCGTTGAAAGAGAAGAATCCGTGAATTGAAGAACTGAAATTGAAACTTTAAACGCGTTTTTCTCAAAATGGCATTTCTGAAGTCGGTGACCAAGATTACTCGAACACTAATGAACCGATCTTCTTGAAATTTTGCAGGCTTATTTAATACATAAAAATGTAGTCTTTAATCGTTCGGATTTTTTTTCGAAAAAAAATGGCCGTCTTATAGCCAAAAAACGGCCGTTTTTTTTCGTTAAAATCGAACCGTTAACTTTGACTGTCCGCCATTTTGTGAAAAATGAATATTTTTTAAAATCCTTCGATTAAAGACTAGTTTATAATTATATTTGACTAAATCCATCCGCATTTTTTTTTTAGATGATCCACTTCGCCGCAATGCTGGTCACCGCAAACCGTGTATATAAAAACATTATTTCATTGAAGGCCATTTGCCACTAAACAATGTAATATTTTTCAATAAAAAAATTACTGAAAGTTCTTCAAGATGTGTTCTTCAAGATGGTATATTGATCGATTAAAAAAGTTTTGTAGTTTTCTTTAAAAAAATTCATGAAAAAGGCCTTTTTTTTGCGCTACAAGTGGGTATAACGCCATAAGAATAGCGGAGGTATGGCACGGTCTTCTGAATGGCATTTTTAAAACTGCCGCGACGTATAGCTAAAAAATAAATCGACCGATTCTGACGAAATTTGTGATTCTGACGAAATAAATGTTTTCAAAAATTAAAAGAATAGTATTTTTTAATTCCATAATGTAGCCATTTTTTTCGGGAAATTCAATCTTTTTGTCTCAAAACGTACCATTTAATCGATTTTCAAGATTTCTCACTTTTTCTTGGTTCATATTCTGCGTACGAGTGTTAATGAAAGAAACATCTTCGATGGTTTTTTTTCTGTTAAATCCCGCCGACGTTACGTGTCCCGCCGTCTGACATCTGCCGCGACCCGTTTAGAAGGGCATACGTCCGCTATTTTTAAAGATAGCAAAATAATACCACGTAACAGCAAAAACTCGTAACAAAACATACCCTAAGTCCCAAAAAATGAAGAAATCTTTCCTTTAGAAAAAAAATTAACGAAAATCAGCAATTTGTTCCGCGCCTAAAGGTACCTCACCCCTTGAGTGATATAAAATACTTCATGCACACAGGAACACTCGCTGGCGTGCCCGAAACCTGCCGCTATTCGTTTCGTAGTGCGAAAATTACTCTCGTGGGTGCACGAGGCGTCAAAAAAGAAATGAAAGAGAATAGTGTAAAACATAAAAAAAAAAGAAGTTTCGATCGACCGTGTGGTATGCGTGCAATTTTTTTGGCACATTCCGTAAAGCTTGGGAATCACGGAGGAGGTGGTGCGTTTGATCGAGAATCGGAAAGATCATGCGAGGTCGCAGGAGCAGCAGTTAGGCAGGGCGTTTTTTTCCGTCTTTTTTTTTATCTCGGCCACCCAGAGTTTGGGTAGTTTAGGCCCAAACTGCACGATGACTCTCTCCCTCTCTCTCACCCCCTCCCTCCTTCCCTATGTTTTTCTCACTCTCCCTCCTCTCATACATTTTTATTTTTATTTTTATTATATTACTACGTAAATGGTAAGCCTTGCAATTTTTTATTTCGATTCTAATGTTTCTTGTTAGATGCTTGTCATCTAGCTACTGTCATCTTTGATACATTATTTGTCATTTTTGTTATTTAACCCGCTTGAAGTGAAGTTTTTATAGTTTTTATACTTTATTAATTTATTTTTCCTTACTTGTAACTTGTTCTCTGAAGGTTAGACTGAGGCATATAATAAACAATCAATTAAGGGGTTAGGGCATAGTAACGGGTACAAAATCATGTGCCAATTTAATCATTTTTATCGTATGAAAATGTGATTCACTTATAAAATTAATCATACATTGCGTACATTGAACACGTTGCGTACTGCGAATGAGTGACTCACTCATAAAATTGATGATATATACAATTAAACATCTATTCAGTATGAATATCAAGATGTTAGACATTTTTTTTTCCGATGTACAAAATGGCCGACTACTCGAAACTTCTCGAAACAGCTTTTTCCAATTGGCGTGACAAATAACTTCAACAATTTTCACTCGATTTACCTCAAGTTTAAAAGTTATGTTCCTAATTGCATTTCGCAGAGAAGTACGTACGAAATTTCTGATTAATCGAAAACTTTTTATTTTATGAGCAGTTTATGAGCAGTTATAACCAAATTTTTCACTGAAAATTCATTCCTTAAGGGCAGATATACACCTAGGAGCCGGAAAAAGGTCATTTTTGTGATTTTTTTTCAAGGAAAACTATTTGAAATTTCGGATTGGGGTTTTAATTATCTAAAAGTATATACTTTCGAAAATATGTTTAATTTTTTTTATTTAAAAATATCAAAAATATACAAGGATATTGTATGATCCTTGGAGCGTGGTAAAAAAATCGGTATCCGAAATTTCTCGAAAACCAATGAACCGATTGCCTTGAGGTTTTTTGTGGTTATTCTATACACTATTATCTGGTACTTGTCATAGCCGATTTTGAAAATATCGAGTTATGACAAAATGGCGGACGTTTGAACATAAATAGTGATTTTTGGGCAAAAAATTAGTTATTATTTTGCCTATAAAACAAAAACTAAGTAACGGGAAAAAAGCCCTATGACAAGTACCAGATAATGGTGTATAGA
The DNA here is from genome assembly GCA_951751655.1 of Ophion costatus. NCBI lineage: Eukaryota > Metazoa > Arthropoda > Insecta > Hymenoptera > Ichneumonidae > Ophion > Ophion costatus. The sequence goes on along the minus strand of OX632366.1, from coordinate 10,428,637 downwards.
TTTTTTGGGTTTATATCGTCACTTTTGATCCACGCAATCGCTCGGAACATGTGCACGACTGTTTGGCGAGATGGTCTCTGTCGGTGTAATGGTGTATAGAATAACCTCAAAAAACCTCAAGCCAATCGGTTCATTGGTTTTCGAGAAATTTTGGGTACCGATTTTTTTACGACGCTCCAAGGATCATACAATATCCTTGTATAGTTTTGATATTTTTAAATAAAGAAAATTATATTGAATATATATATACTTTTAGATAATTAAAACCCCAATCCGAAATTTCAAATAGTTTTCCTTGAAAAAATTCACAAAAATGACCTTTTTTCCGGCTCCTAGGTGTATATCTGCCCTTAAGTTCAAATACCTACAACTTTTGAATGAAACAATATTTTTTAAATTCCGTACGTACTTCTTTAGGTATTGTAATGTAGATTGACGAGAATTTTTCTTTTTTTTTCAAGGTCGAAAATTGTGGATGCTAAATGTCACGCCGCGGAGCGCCTAAAAATGATAAGAAAAGAAAAAAATACTTGTCGGTTGATTTGTACATCGAAAAAAAAAATATATATATATATTTTATAACAGCTTGATATTCATACTAAATAGATGTGTAATCAATTTTACGAGTTAATCACTTTTTCATACGAAAAAAATTGTTAAATGCCTAACCCCTTAATCGATCTCTCCCTCTCTCTCAATGTTCCCAGACGCTTCTATTTACGTGTACACGAAGAACAAAATGTTCACGTGGGCCGAGCATGCGTGAGTAGCAGAACCCTTGCGCCCGAACGAAAAGAGGAGGACACGTGAAGTTTCGTGTAGCACACACTGCATGGCATGTAGTCAAGGAGTCGACGCAGGAGCGAGTCAACGTAGCGTAATGACCGGTCAGAAAGGGAAATTGGGCGTACTTCCGTCAGGACGATACACCGTGTGGTGTGCCCCCGCGCGTTTGCTTCCTTCGCTCCTCCTGGGCGCCCCGAGATTGCGCCCCCCTTTTTTTGCCATCACCCTCCGCCATCTCTCCGGGCCCTCTCGGTCTCCTCTTCCTCCTGTACTTTTCTCGGCACTTTTTCCTTTTTTCTTTTTTGGACGCCTCGCGCTGCTTACTCGAGCACGAACGAGTCGTTGAAGCCGTAGTGAACCTTCCTGCTTTCCCGTCCGTTCGTGTGCTGTCGTCGTACGCACGACGATCACAACGAGATTCCGTCGATGAAGAATTAAATACGGCGCCCGGCATTCCAGCCAGCCAGCCTACCCTCGATTGTGGGAAGGATTTTTTTTTGACTAATTTTATAGAATTACAGGGTCTGTGGATTCGTATCTTCTTCACTGATATTGAGGGGGACGTACCTTAAGGCGCGGAAAAAATTATCGATTTTCATGATTTTTTTTTAAGGGGTTACCCCCACTTGCGATTTTGAAAAAATCGATTTTTTTTATTGCATTTTTTTGAAGTATAAGTATCTGAGAATATGTCCTGAAAATTTCAAGTCGATCCGAACAAACTTGACTGAGATATGAGCGTTGAAAGAGAAGAATTCGTGAATTGAAGAACTGAAATTGAAACTTTAAACGCGTTTTTCTCAAAATGGCATTTCTGAAGTCGGTGACCAAGATTACTCGAACACTAATGAACCGATCTTCTTGAAATTTTGCAGGCTTATTTAATACATAAAAATGTAGTCTTTAATCGTTCGATTTTTTTTTCGAAAAAAAATGGCCGTTTTATAGCCAAAAAACGGCCGTTTTTTTTCGTTAAAATCGAACCATTAACTTTGACTGTCCGCCATTTTGTGAAAAATGAATATTTTTTGAAATCCTTCGATTAAAGACTAGTTTATACTTATATTTGACTAAATCCATCCGCATTTTTTTTTCAGATGATCCACTTTGCCGCAATGTTGGTCACCGCAAACCGTGTATATAAAAACATTATTTCATTGACGGCCATTTGCCACTAAACAATGTAATATTTTTCAATAAAAAAATTACTGAAAGTTCTTCAAGATGTATTCTTTAAGATGGTATATTGATCGATTAAAAAAGTTTTGTAGTTTTCTTTAAAAAATTCATGAAAAAGGCCTTTTTTGCGCTACAAATCTTGCCTTAAGGCAAGATTTCTTTACGATTTTTGAGACTTATGTTGTGTTTGGGACTTTCGGCTGTTACGTGGCATTTCTCTTATTAGTCTTTAAAAATGGCGGAGGTATGGCTCGGTCTTCTGGGCTGCGGCGGATGTTGTCGTGTGATAGAGATTTTTTTTTGCGTCTTTGGATTTTTTTAGAACCATTTAGGGGTCTTCTCACTTTAGACGTTAAAAAGGCTATTTTCATGAATTTTTTTGATACGTTTATATTATAGATATTGATATAAAAGTTGTTACACTGAATAAATACACTTTCGAAATACCTTTAAAAAAAATGTTATGTATTTATGTAACCCAAACAATTTTTAAACGCATTTTTCCCAAAACAACGTTTTTCGACGGCTTGTTGATAAAATCTTCGAATATTCTTTACAACTATAGCTAAAGCGCATATCAAGCATTTTTTTCAGATTTTGATATTTACTAAATTTTTTTGCCAAAAACGGTGAAACAATACGTTTTTTTGTTGCTTCGAAAAATGTCCGCCATTTTGTTATTTTTGCATATATCAAAAATCGTATGTATGCGCTATACCCATCAACATGCTGAATCGAAACCGCTTGAATTTTTTTTGTTTCGGATGATCCATCTCTGAGATTTCATCAACAGCGCAGACCTACAATTTCTTAAGACATTTTTTAACTACCATTTCCGTCTATAAATAGTGACTTAAATAAATAATTTAAAAAAATGTTTTTCAAAAGTATATGTATCAAGTGTAACAACTTTTATATCAATATCTATAATATAAACCTATCAGAAAAATTCATGGCGATAGCCTTTTTCTAGCATCTAAAGCGAGACGATTCCTTAAAACACATAATCTTTGAATTTTTACGACACATTTATTGACATTTTTACAGTATTTCAGAATTTTATCAAACAAAAATAACGAGTTGAATCGCCTTTACACCGTTCGAAAGACACTCATGTGTAATGAAATTTGGCCGACGGCTGACGCGATTCCGGGGGCTTTGTTCATCTGAAATTAAAAACCTGAACGGCTTTTTAATTCGACGACCTGAGGCTATGTCCGGAACTAGAGTAAAGTAAAAATATCAAAAATTGAATTTTTGGCATGGTTTTGAAAGCTCACTGCCATGTTTCGTGACTGTGAAACTCGATGCCATGCCCTCAAGTCCGGGCGCGCACTGATGTGCGTCTAGGCGGTCACCCATCCGAATATCGGCTTCGCCCGACGCTGTTCTCCAGCGGGGAACGTCGCTGACCGCCCACGCGTCCGCCGCCGCAGGCTTATTAATTTACAATCAGCCCAAATCCGCATCCAGCCGTTGACATTCACAATGGGTCCTTTCACCTCTCGGGCCTGTGTCACGTTTGGCGATGCCTACGGCCCGAATACTTCGAAGATACGTGAGAAAGAGACGCGAAGCAGCGTACAAAAAGACAGAGAAAGACGACTACGTAGAGCGGTCATGTAAATCCAACATAGGAATTTATGCGACTGATCGCTCCGAACCGGAAGTGTTGAGCATGCGGGCTCACATAGCCACGTTTCTTTGTCCTCCTTAGGCGTCTTTGTTCCTCTTCGTTTTATGCAGCGACAGCTCGCGTGTCCCTCCTTCCGTCATCGTCTTTGCACCCCGGCTCGTTTTTTCGCCATCGTCATCCTGAACGTCGTCGCCCGATGAATTGCTTCGCGGGCCGAGGAGTGTCTGATTTGAACCTGCAGTGCCTACACGCCCCAGGTGCCCCAGACGTCCCAGGTTTCCCAGACGTCCCAGGTTTCCCAGACGTCCCAGGTTTCCCAGACGTCCCAGATTTTCCAGACGTCCCAGGTTTTCCAGACGTCCCAGGTTTCCCAGACGTCCCAGACGCCCCAGGTGTCCCAGACGCCCCAGGTGTCCCAGACGCCCCAGGTGTCCCAGACGCCCCAGGTGTCCCAGACGCCCCAGGTGTCCCAGACGTCCCAGGTTTTCCAGACGCCCCAGGTGTCCCAGACGTCCCAGGTTTTCCAGACGCCCCAGGTGTCCCAGACGTCCCAGACGTCCCAGGTGTCCCAGGAGTAAGTAGATATGCGGCCGAACGGTGTCCGTAGCCCGGGTCTCTCTCCCGAACGAATCGAAATCCGATCACGTAGCCGAAGCTCGCTAAAATTGCGTGTTAAGTGTACGGCTGGGGGGAGGGGGCGCCGCGATCATGACGAGGGAACGATCGGTGCCCAGTAACGTGTCCCGTTTGTGTAAGCGGGCATACGTGATCGAGGATCCTCGAGGTGCGCATGGTTCCTCTTCATATGCATCGAGGCAAAAGAGTGGCCGCACTTGAGTCGATACCGCGTCGCACGCCAACGCGCCGATACCCTCGTTTTCTCAAATCGACAACACGCAAATCGACTCCGATCAATTGGCAGTGGTGGCAACCGCAAACTTTCCTACATCCGGCCGACGTGGAGTTCTGCAAAAGGTTGGAAAAACCCGAATTGCTCGTCGTTGGAGGTCCTTTTCCAGCATTGGAACACCTGGGTAGGCGTCCTCCAACATGGTGGTTGTCATAGCTTCTTGATGAAGAAGTAGGTTATAGGAGAGTTGTGCTCAACAGGACTAAGCAGGGAAAATACGCCGAAAATGGTCATAATTCAAATTCATAATTCAATGATATGGCGTCATCATTGCTCGTACAGCACGAACATGTGAAAAGATGTCGAGGGTGTGTCGTCTCATCTGACTGTCATCTTGAGCACAACTCTCCTACCGATAACTGCAATCCTTCTCGATCGTTTCGCCATACGATCCGAGTTCGTCATGCGAGTAGGGAGAAAGGCAGGCGCGATCAATTCGTTTATTCTCATGCGTACCATTCGTTGCTTTGTTGCCTGCGAGCAAGCACTTGGCTCAAGTTGTATGCAGAGGTAACCGGATACGAGGAAGTGCGCGAAGGAGATGAGCAATTCCGTTCTTTCGTGGGACGATACGACCAATGGGAATGGCAAACACGAGAGATGTCCACGCAAGCCATAGTGCAGCTCGCGAGCGTCTTCGTTGTCAATAAAGCACGTATGGGCGGAGCAAGGATGTTTTCAAACCGTTATATCTATGCAACAGTCGCTATCGGTACATCTGACCCCTCCGGGGATGGTCTTCGAAATCTTCCTCCAGCGAATCGTTGATTCCGCCAAGCGAGAGATCTTTGAGAGGGTCTCTATACAACCAACTTCACATTCATCCAGAGTCGATTTCAAAGACATCGGGGCTTGCATAATGATGAGTATGAGGCTGCTGCAGGCCTGCTATGGGGAATGGCTGCTACGGGGACCATTCTTGAAGTCCAATGTCTTCAAAATCACATTCTGCCATAGAAATGTAGCTTCACACTGTAGAAGAAAACCACAGGAGACCTGACAAGGGGATTTGCTGCTAGGGGATCATTCTTGAAGTCCAATGTCTTCAAAATCACATTCTGCCAAATATATATAGCTCCACACTGCAGAAGAGAACCGCACGAGAGCTGCTCTGGGGAATGACTCCTATGGGGCTCATTCTTGAAGTCCAATGTCTTCAAAATCACATTCCGCCATAGAAATGTAGCTTCACACTGTAGAAGAGAACCACAGGAGACCTGACATGGGGATTTGCTGCTAGGGGACCATTCTTGTAGTCCAATGTCTTCAAAATCACATTCTGCCATATATATATAGTTTCACACTGTAGAAGAGAACCGCAAGAGAGAGAGAGAGAGAGAAGGACAGTGAGCGAGAGAGAGATTGGTAAATAAGACGTGATACACGTCGTCCACAGGAAAGAATTACCTGGATACATGCAATAAGCTCTTCCAAGGAGGCTTTATTTCACCAAGGAGGAAATGCAATTCACGGGGCTCGGCTTGACTTCCCGTATTACTGCGCTTCCCCTCTCTCTCTCTCTCCCTCTGTTCGTCTTTCCTCTGGTTCCCTATCTGGTACGCCAGTTGCCCGCTCTTCCTTTTAGCTCTGGATAGTGTGTTTCATGGTGCATAAAATACGCACAAACGTATATATGTATATATCTTCGGGTGATATAGAATGAGTTTCCCTCGACTGCGCTTCGAGAGCGCGACATCCGGTCTGCCTATATATATATATATATATATATATATATATATATATATATATATATATATATATATAGTACTACTCGCGATCGTGGATCGATCTCCTCGCGTACTCAATTCCGTCGTCCATCGAATTGCTTGTATCTATGGTCCCTGCGTTGGATCTGCAAGCTGGACACATCGGTCGAACTTGCTTTTGTACGTGTCTTCGATAATTCGATCTGGCGTGTAGCTATACGCGCGTCACTGTCCTCGTCTGGAGAGATGTTTTGTTTGGGCTGATTTGTGGATCGGGGAGCGGAAAAATGAAAGTGGAACGAGAGGAATAGATGTGGAAGAGAGAGAGAGAGAATGAGAGAGAGAGAGAGAGAGAGAGAGAGAGAGAGAGAGAGCATGGAAAGAAGACTGACGGTATTTATGCAAGTATGAAAGGTATAAAAAAGCTCTTTCTGAGATCCATCAGCGATAGAGTGCGTGCAGAAGCCTCCCGGCTCCTCTTCGCGCATGACCGCTCGTCAAAGGAAAAAGATCTCGACCGAAAGAAGGATATTTCGATGAGTATCAGGGAATACATCTCTTTAGGCCACGAATTTTTCGGCAAGGCATCGTACACCGCTGGGTCGAGGATGTAGTATCGATATATCTCCCTTGGCTCTTTGTCCCAGTTTTTTTTCTTTTTTTTTTTTGACGGAGAACCATTACGTGTAATAATGGATTTTGATTATTGGCCTGGTGAACTTTGTGATTTTGGGTGGATAGAGGTGTGCCGGAGGCTTTTGGTTGCAGATTTTGATTCGAGATTGCGGTGAACGGGGTGCTGAAATATTGTGCCTTTTTTGAGATGCAAATATTGTCGATGTGAAGACTGTGTAGGTGATGCAACAATGCAGTGGAAATGGATTTCGGGGTCAGATCCATTTTTCGATATATAATTCATTGGGATACCCGAATGACGGATTTAGTCAGTCTAAGTCGCGTTTTTCTCACTGTTCATTTCCATTTATATTTCATATTTACATTTTTGATCAGCTTACGCTTATTCACATTTCATATGAAAAATGTTTTCCCTACTTATTTCCATTCAAAATACATAGAGACACTTTTTAACCTCTTTAGTGCCTTTGAAATTACGTATTTAAATTTTTGACCTGCTTATTACTATTCCAATTTTATATAAAAAATGTTGGCCTACTTATATCTATTGAAATTTCATATTTAAATTTTTCAACCTGCTTATTCCTATTCAAATTACATATACGGTTTTTTTTACCTACTTACTTTTACTCATACTTCATATAAAAAAATTTAACCTGCTTATTTTTATTTAAATTTCCTGTTTATTTTTTTTGACCTACTTAGTTCTCTTTAAATTTCATATTTAAATGTTTCAACTTGCATGTACCTATCTAAATGTGATATTCAAATGTCAAACCTGCTGATTCCTATTCGTATTTTATATTTCAAAAATTAAACCAGCTTATTTTAATTTAAATTTCATATTAATTTTTTTTAACCTTATTATGTCTATTCAAAAGTTTCAATTCAATTTCTATGCCTTTTCAAAATTGATCGAAAAGTTGAGTTCAGCTTCGAAAAAAAACGAGTGGATAGATAGACACTGTAATTTAATATTAGTAAGATTTGTATTACAAGAGTGAGGCGAAGAAATAATGGAACAACGATTAAAAAAAAAACATTTCGTTCGGCTCGGTGTAGGTGTGTATATAAATAAATAAATAAATAAATAAATATATATATATATATATATATATATATATGTGTGTGTGTGTATATATGTACGATCGACAAATAGGAGAATGCGACTAGAAAGAGCGCTCGGTTTCTCGGATCGTCGCGCATGATTGACTCACAAAAGGAAAAGAGATCTTCCGTCGTCCCTCATCCGCATATGGATTGCCGATCGATGGTGAGATCCCGCGAGATCCCTTCACGATGCGGTATTCTCATCTCGTGATGGCAGATTTTATACACGGATCAGCGAGATTTCCACACTTGTAGATATAGATAAATAAGGTATGTACAGATATGAGAGCACCCAAGAGTGCGGTAGCTTTCGAACCTGAGCGGGTTGAAAAAGAAATCAATTTTTTTTAACACCGCCAAACGAGCGCCGTGATCGTTTTCGATAAAAATCTAAAAAACGTTAAGGGGTAACACGACGACGTCGGGCCAAAAACTGAAATGGCGACTTTGATGTCGACTTACAAAGAATGAACGAGCGTTGTTGAACATTTATAAGGGGTCCCGCAAAATACGCATGGAGAATCGTAGAAAAACATTTAGAAATAATTTTTCAACACAAACTTAATTCAAGAAATATTTTTATTCCAATGTTGGAATATTTTTTATTCAAATATTCAAATATTCTAATATTCGAACATTTTTTATCCAAATATTCAAATATTTAAATATTATAGAAATTTTTTTATTCAAGAAATATTTTTTCAATACACTTAATTCAAATTAATACGAAAGAATTTCTTTCAATATTGAGGATTAAATTTGAAGCAAAATGCGGAAGGATGTCTCAATGCAGACTCATAATACTAAAAAGGTACCTAAGATTTCAGCCAAGTATCAAACAAATATTTCGTCTCTGACATTGGTACGAAAAAGAAAAAAAATTCCAAAAATGCACGGGTGAGGCGTTTCTTTAGAAAGTAAATACCGATTAAAAAAAATCCTCGGTCCTGGTCTACGATCTTTAATCTACTTTAAAGCACGGATACCGATTTTTGATAATATCCTAAAACCGATATTGGGCTCAAATACTACCGACATTTCGATATCAGAGTTGAACAAATTAAAATATCATTATAATTGATACTATTTCCATTAAAGATACTTTTATTTGTTTTCTTTATAACTATCTTTAACTGCCTTAAAATATTATTCTCCCTACATTAGATATTTCCGAAATGTCAACTTATTTATCCACGAAAGTGGAATCAAAATGGGTCTTCTCTTCCGCGGCTTACATCTGCAATAAGGTACGGTCGTTTATGAAAGACGAAACAGATGCCCTCTGTTTTTTGGCGGTCATTGTTTCAACGATCTCAATCTCGTTGATTACGGGATCATCACAGTGTAAAATTTTCAAAAAAATGTTTTTTGTTTGTATTATCCGATGGTATAGACGGTTATAAACATGCTGTTCATATACTTACATAAATGTAAGTAGAATATTTATATGAAAGTTCCACATTTGAACCTTTAAACCCGTTTTTTCTCGAAATGTCGTTTTTCAAAACGGTGTACACTCTTAAAGGAAGACTTTTCAAGCTATCTGTCTCAAATGTTCACATAACGTTTTTCACGCCATTTTTTATCACGCTATGTAAGCTTTTTTGAAATCTTCATATGTTTTTTAACGGAAAACTGTCGAAAAATAGGCTAAATTTGATACTTTTGATTTACAGCATATTTTTGCACTTAATTAAAACCTTGAAGCATGTATACCCAACTCATATACTCAATTCTGATTTTTTTTAAATCTCCATAGCAAGATAGCGGTTTTAATACTGATTAATAATCTTTTTACAAATTTTATTTCCGATAATATTTACGGCCACAACCGTGTAGCCCGTAAGGACGACTTTTTTTCGAAGACATTTTCAACCGTTAAAAAATGTGAAAAAAAATAAAAATAAACGTTTAAAAAATGATATTCTGTTCTTCACGAATGCTGCGATTTGACATAAAAAAATCAGACTATGATAAACGTATTTTAACGATCGAAAAAAAAGCCGCGAGGATCAGCTATTTTTCGACCCGTTACACTGTGGTGATGTCTTAAAGTGACGATGCTGTTGCCTGGCTATCTATCCCATTTGTTGGCATTCTTGTAGCAGCTACTACGCTGACTTGCATAAAACTTTCTCATTCATATTTTGCTTGTTTGTTAATTATTTATTTGCATGAAAGTTCCCATTTGTTGTTTGTTCATTAATTCTACCATGAGTTGAATATATTCAACAATACAGCAGAGTATGTTTTGAAATGTATAGTAAATGAAGATCTCAATAAGTGATAGTGATTTTTAATAACTACTGTGCATTCACTTAGCTAACTATTATTTCTACAACTATTTAATTGCTTAACTACTATTAACTACTATTCCTACTGTTAACTACTATTAAACTACTATTAACTACTACTAAACTACTATTAACTACTATTAACTACTATTAACTACTATTAACTACTATTAACTACTATTAACTACTGTTAACTACTATTAACTACTATTAACTACTATTAACTACTATTAGCTACTATTAACTACTATTAACTACTATTAACTAGCTATTGACTACTATTAGCTACTATTACCTACTATTAATTAAATTTAACTACTATTAACTACTATTTAACTACTTTTTAACTATTATTTCTACAACTTCCATCTTCACTTTCAAGCTTCTAACGTTTTTAATCAACGTTCCCCATAAATATCGGAGAATATCGAAATACCGGCATTCCGATATAGCAACTTGTTGATATCGAATTAATACCGGCAACAGAGAAAGCTCCGATAGTCCAAGCTCTAATCTACATTCAACGACGTTTCGGTATTTCGTTCCAGGTTGGATCCTGAGGCTAAAAAAACCCCACCGCTTAAATCCAATCAACCATTCGGACGTTCCTTCCGCGCGTCGTCACCCCATAAAAAAAATCACCAAAAAACGTCCACCCCTTACCGTGTAAATTCTCAGCATCCAATTGCAAATTGACCAGAAAGTGCGTCCATCAAAAGTCGAGCTCAACTTGCCCCCATTGCCTCTCGACAAGGCTTCGGTTCGATCGGGCCATCGTTTTTTTTTTTTTTTTTTCGTCATCTCCTCAGAGTGTCATCATCGCCAAAAGCGAGTGAAAAGTACCCACGACCCCTGATTGGAAGTCGTGCGCGTTTTTTTCTCCACCTGTAACAATAAGTGTAAAAGCCCGGAATGCTCTTCCGGAGAGCATCGCTTTCGACAGACATCGCGTCGATGGTTGACGACGACGACGACAATGACGACGACAAGAATGAGACCGGAGCCCTGGACCGATTCGCACGCGATTCGCGGATGATGAAAACAGGAGAATGGGAGTCACACACACGCATGTAATAGGTATACGCACGGTCAAACAAACACCCACACACATACACACACGTGGGCCCTCTCTCATTATACACGAAGGACGATTGCGGTGGCTGCTGCATCCTCGCTCCTCTTCCTCTCTTCTTATTTCACTTATTGGTAGTCCCTTTGCCTCTTCCATTTTTGATCTCTCTCTCTCTCTCTCTCTCTCTCTCTCTCTCTTCCGCTCTCTCCCCCTCTCTCTCTTCATGAATGCATCTGAGTATACATACATGCGTTTATATAAAGACAGAGAGATGGGGAGGGGAAATGAGGAAAACATATTTTGAGCCCATGATAACCATGTACGGTTGCCTATTAGCACATCTGGTCCTTTCGGAGACGACCCTTGAAGGCGAATAACGTCAAAATCACCTTTGCCACACATATGAAGGGTGTCCTGTTACGAATGGATAATCCTGCAACTGTCGATAGGTCAGATCGTGACTATATGCTGGAATTTCAGTTCAGTGAAAGTTCCACGGTTTTCGAGATAAAAATCATCTGCTTTTGGTTTTTCGCATGCCATTTTCACAAATGATAACTTTTTTTGACCTGGCTTAAAAAAAATACTCTTGGTGATTTGTTTTATCTAGAAAAGTCTTCTTTTTAACCTTACGTGTTGAGGAAACTTTAGGAAAAAAGATCTTATGCAGAATTTTCATACAAACCAATTCGAACATCGGGCTTCGATAATCTGCGGTGTAAGAAAAATTTACTACGTATATCGTGCCGATTACTTTGAAAAGTAGCTTAGTTGTTGTCGATTCGTATCATTTGTAGAAATGGCACGCGAAAGACCAAAAGCAGGTGACTTTTTTTTCGTAAAGTACGTAAAGCCGGAATCTTGAACACGGTGGGATTTTTACTAAACTGAAATTGCAGCATATAGTTGGACATGATCTAACCTATCGACAATTGCGGGATTATTCATTCATAACAGGACACCCTATATATATATATATATATATATATATATATATATATATGCATATAGCTGCGTATATATACATTATATACATATATGAATGTATTTATATGTATATAAGTGTGTGTGTGTGTGTGTATAGATAAAACGTAGTTTCGCTCACTCGAAGAGGGGGCCTCTCGCAAATTGCTTTTCAAACTGCCTCCACCTCCTTCTTCTCGTTTATTTCCAGCGCATCCGGCGATTTACGTCCTTCCTCTCCGCTCCCGGCGATACCAGGCACCAATCCAACCAGCAGCAAGCAGCAGCAGCAGCTCCTGCCTCTCTTGCCTCGCTCGATTCTCGTCCTCGCGAGCCTTTCTTCTCTCGCTCCATCCAAAGTTGT